>JAAAKQ030000001.1:1341863-1362109 GCA_010016005.3 Zanna intricata | reverse complement strand
CACACACACACACACACACACACACACACACACACACACACACACACACACACACACACATACACACACACACACATACACACACACACACACCTTTTGTTTTTTTTTTTTTGTATGTGTAAATGTGTCATGAATGAACCTTTCACGCCGAGGGGGGTCAGGAGTCCTTGTGCGTCATCATCACTGTCCATCCCCGGACCGAGGACGCGCGGTGACTCAGCAGGAGGCTGAGTCACCGCGCCATCCTCATTCATCCTCTGAAGTAATACCTTACTTCAGAGGATGAATGAGGATGATGTGTATGAATGTGAATGAAGTTTAGACTTGTACAATCTAAGGTCGACAACTCCTGAGAAGTGTGGTTAATTGAAACCCAACCACCAAATAACATCGGTATCCACGATCTAGTTTTCAAATACGTGTAAAAATAACTGCCTTTACGAGGAATTGAACCTTAGAACTCTCGACTTCGAAATCAGCTGATTTGCAAGTCGCGTTAACCACTAGATGGGCTAATCCTGCCGGAACTTCGGAGAGGTTCCGATTACCCAGTTGCTCTACGGGGCGTTTTTCCAACTGCCGTACACCTTGGTCCCCTTGAGGAAGTTCTCGATAGCCAAATCCAATATTGAATTTTGGCTGTGAATAGCCTTGAGGATTTCGGACTCCTCTACTCTCATTGCCCTAGGTAAATCATATACCAATATCTGTGACTGCCGCTCGGCCAGCAACTGAGCCCGTTCTGATGTTCTCAGCCTGTTCATTTTCAGAACATCGGCCTCTGCAGCTCATTTGCTAATCGTTTGAGGACGACGCCGTGGTCCCTGGTTTTCGTGATCCGAGAGATCTAGAACCTTTCTCTCCTCGGGTCCATGATTTTCTTCAGGGTTAGCTCCGTAATCGTAGACGAAACCCCCGCACCAGGTGTAACAGGAACCAATTTATGATGGCCCGCTTAATTTTGATAGCCGCCGCCTGCGCTGGCAGTGGGGGATTAACCCGCTTAATCTTAGGAGCGGTTGTAGCGAAGGAAATAGGCTTTTTCACCTTTTCCTTCCACCCGTTTTAGAGATGTGTAGATCTTGCCTAGGATCCTCCCCGTTTCCTTTTTGAAAGAAACGGAGGTCCCCATTTCTTTTTGACTCCTTCCACCTCCTGGTCCACCTTGCCTGATAAGTCTATCAACAACTGAATAAAAGGTTCGGTTGGCGCCCTGGAGGCTCTCGTATTTTAATGCCAGCTCAGACACCATCAAACTACATTCAAAAAGATACGAGTCAACCAGCTGTCTAAACTCGACCAATCCTTTTTGGCGGAAATTTTGGACCACGTTGTCCGCATGTTCTCGATCCGCCCCAAATCCTCGGACCAGGGGACGCCTTTCCAACCTGGTTTGCTCTTCTCTACCGTGTTCTCCTCGAGCAGTTCCAGCTACCTACCTCCTTCCCTGCACAATTCGACGCAGAGCCTACACCAGGCTTTAGGTGCAATTCCACCTTATCACTAGTTGGTAGGAGTAGAGGTTCGTTCGTTCAGTCCACAGGGCCCTTAGCTAGAACCCGTGGACTCGATGGGGACCTACCAATCGACCTTCTCGGTGCGAAGGAGTCAAAGGTTACCAAATCCTTGGCGAAACCGTACTGATCTTGGCTACACCGTAATTTTTGGCACTGTTCTCTGTAAGATTTTCTAAATAAATTTTTATGTACTTTTAAAATTTTGAAGTTCGCTTTGAATCACCCGGTATATTGAGTAGCACTCTATTACATATATGCAACTGCCTTCTAACAGTTTACCTAAAATTATAAATAAAATTAAAAGAAATAATATCAATTTCAAAAAAAAACATGTTAAGAAGTAAAATATGTATAATACAATTTTGACTTTTCCAAATTAAAGTCTATAGAAAAAGATTAGAAGTTATTTTTTTTTTAAATTGGGCTTCAATTTTAAAAAGATGAAATTTAAGAAAGAATTGGACATTTTTTATTGCCTTTTTGAAATTAAATTTATTAATTATTTTTTAAAGTTATTAATATTTTTTATCATATTATATAGCAGACTAATTTCGATTTTTAAAAGGTTTTCGGTAGATTTATTATGATAAATAACTTTAAATTAAAAAAAAAACATCTGGAAATAAAGACAAAGATTTTCGAATAATTATCAGTTTATACGGGCTAGTTAGGGTGGTAGATCAAGTAACAAAAGAAAACAACATCAATAGAGGTATACATCACATTGTATATATATTGTTTCCTTTACTTTTTAATCTCTGAAGAGATTTTAATGAAGCAATTGCTAAGGAACAAAAAGGATCGTATTAATTGTATAATTCTGAATGATATTAGCCTTAACCTTTGTTGCTCTACAGATAATATTAAATAATATCACTGATATCTGAGAACAATAGGATTGAAATTGATTTCTGACAAAACAAAGAGTTTGATCATCGGTAAACTTACAGCTCCTCAGGACAATTACATTACAATTGGTAGAACACAATTAGAAAGCATCGAAAAGTTTGTTTACCTTTGTAGCACTGTCAATTCTATTGATATTGAAACAGGACCAGTAAAACGCAGCAGTGTAACGGATTTCTTCTAATTAATAGGAAAGAAAGAAAAATAATTATGAAAAGAAAAATCCAAAAAGAACAAAAACTGCTTCTTTTCCCAAGAGTAACGGATCCGTTTAACAATCTGTTCTTTTGAATACAGACAATGGTACCTCCAAAAGCTCTTGTTTGACTAGAGGAGTTACCGTACAGGAATAAGAATTTATAAAAAAAAAACTTAAGAGCACGCAAAATAAAAATTAATACGCTTCAACAATTAAAGGAATGAGGAGGGTTCTGCAGGCCAAGGGATATAGATACTGCCAGGGACCAGCGGAGAGAGTCAGTATTTTTGCGGGGCCTTTTTCGGCGAAGTTGTAATAACAAGTGATAACAATGAGAAGTTTCGCAAACCAGAGTTCAATGTGGTTGCGGTGACGGCAATATCAGTAAGCGTGTGGTAACAACGAGTAAGTTCGTCGCGAATATTCCATTGTGAACAGTGCTAGCAGTATATATAAAGTTTTTTAATACTTTTTAGTACATAGATTGTATTCACTTTTTATAATTTAATATATTTCTTATTTGATTGGTTTATATTTCTTATTATTTGTATTTATTTATTTTGATTAGTAGGGGAGGTTTATCTGTTTTCTTACTGTTTGATTTACTCTTATGTTGTTTATTTAGAAATTTGGTTTATTGTTAAATTTCTAATTGCAGTATTAGTCAGCTTTTAAGTTAATAATAAGGTGTTTTTTTTTTGTTTAATTGTAAATTTATTAATAGTAAGATGGCCGCTCTCAAGAAGGACATTATTGTACCGTTAACACAAATGAATGAAAGAATAAATGAAAATCTGAATAAATTGAATGAAAATATAAGTAAAATGAAAGAGGGTGTGAAAGAAACTATGCATGAAAATATGAGTAAAAGTAAAAGAATCCTTTTTAGTTCTTTCTGGATCCTTTTTTACGTTATTATTCTCTCTTTTTTCTTCTTAAGTGGAAGAAATTCGTTTCTGGTCCATTATACTTGTTCTGTTACAATATTAATCAGTTGAAAGTAAAGTACCGGTTGAACTTGCTTTTTTCAAAATAAAGTATTTGTTTTTTAATTATGACTTCGTATGTAAAAGGTATGCTGTTCATCTTTTTTTCATCACATGACATCTTTCTTATAGTCGAATCTTAGAAGTTAACCAAGGAAATGAACAAAATTATTGATATTTTAAAGATGTGAATTTACACACAATTATTGAAAAAAAACTTCTTAAACAGGATTTGTCATCAGAATGTCCTAGCAGGTAAGGATAAAATAAAATCTTAGAGTTATTAAGTATTATGGAGAGAGGATATTAAAAATTCGAGAAAATATTATAGTGTTCTTTCCGTACATAATGAACTATTTGGAAAAATACGAGATTCTGGATTTAATTTTGAAAGAGAAAATTCTGAATAAACATAGCCTTGTTAAAAGAAGAAGAATTTAATTTTTTTCCCAACGGGCGGTGTTTTTTTCTTTTTTTAATAAGCTTACTCATTTTTTAAACAAAAATAATGTGAAAAAAATAAGAATCTCTCTTTGTTTGTTTAGCCTCCGGAACAACCGTAAGATATTACTTCAGAGGATGAATGAGGATAATATGTATGAATGAATGTGAATGAAGTGTAGTCTTGTAAAATGTCAGGTCTACAACTCCTGAGAAGAGTGGTTAATTGAAACCCAACCACCAAAGAACACCGGTATCCACGACTAGTATTCAAATCCGTATAAAAATAACTACCTTTACTAGGATTTGAACCTTAGAACTCTCGACTTCGAAATCAGTTGATTTGCGGACCAGCCCGGAAAAAAATAATACTAAATTGTCTTAAAGGAAAAACACACCAACAAATGACAAATATAGGAGATTCATACAATAATTAAAGATACAAATTGTTCTGGATACAAAACAATTGGTAAGAGGATTATGGTAATTTCAGAACAGTAGATAGGTAACATGACCAATTGGTTTGATGACTTTTGATCAGCAATTTGAGCCAATCAATGCAAGTACTTTATTTATAAACTCAAAATCTCATTTTGAGATTTAAATGGCGAACCCTCTTGAAGTTTGCGAATTAGTCGAACATCATACAGATCCGTTTTTTCTTTTCTTAAGGTAAAATAAGGTTACCATTTATTCTTGTACGACAAAATAGCATAGAAAAAGTTATTTGAGTCGCATTTATTTGTACTAACGGGTAGAAGAATTTAAACTCGGTCGAAATTCTGGGCAGACGAGCACCGTTCTAGACGTCCAATTAATTTTCAACTCCAGTGCTTGAAAATCACATACTCTCTCATCCAAGAATACCGACAGATTACGGTTGAAATCAAATCTGAAAATTACAAGTAAGTGTTAGCATAGTACATAACATTATCACCAATATGCTCAAGTACCGTAAAACAAGGCAAGGTGGATTCAATAAAATCAACAGATCACCATAAATAGGCAAGACTTCGTCTGGGTACAGAGCTGAAATAACGTTAACAACAGAAAGTTGATGATTTTGCACAGTATTCTAACCTGTGTTGAGTCATGGATTCATGATAATTTTGCTGAGTCATGGATGTTTTATTAAAAACACAGAGCAATGAATGAAAGCAATCGAGTTCAACTGTCAAGAAAAAATTCCGAACCGGACCTCATCAGTAGAAAAAATCACGATGACAATCTTTTGGAATGCAAAAGATTTTTGTAGATTTTCTAGAAGATCGCGAACATTAAACTAAGAATATTACTGTGACATGCTTATCGACAAATGAGTACTGGTTTGACTAATGTTGAAAAATCGTCCTGGATCACAGTGCAAAGACATCATTCTACTTCACAATGATACCTTGCCACACACGGCTCGGATAACTAAAAAAAACCATTAAAAAAATGCATTCGGAGTAGTACTTCACCCTCCCATGCACTCATATAATCCTAACGTGACCCCATCGGATTTTCAATTGTTTTGTCCACTCAAGAAGGTGCTACTTTGTAAGAATATTAATGACAAGAATGTGTTAGATTGGCTCAGTTATAAAGACAAAAATTTATATACAGTGGCATAATAAATTAATTCAGAGATGAGTAAAAAGTATTAATGTTGCTGAAGATTATGCTGAAAAGTGAAAAAATGTCATATTGATTAAATAAACTGTTTTAGTTCTTCAGCAATTTGTATCTTAAATATTGAATGACCCTCGTATTATTAAAATTGGTTAAAAATGTTGAATTCCTAAATTCGGTTGCTAAAGTTAACTTTAGTAAATTGTTGAAAATTTTTTATCGGTTTGTCGTTTTTAAATATAAAAAAAAAAATTACCTAAGATTATTTATTTGGATAAAATAATTCATTGAAGGTAATTTATGACAAAGCTTCATTGAAAAATTATCATTATATTTTTAAATAAACCAAAAAATTTAATAATTTTTAAAATCAGTATTTTTTCTACTGTTATCTGCAAAATCACATTCCAAGAAACCTTTTTTATTCCACTAATTGAAAAAATAAAATAAAATTTTTAATTCAACTAAAAGATATTTAACCAATGAAAAGTTAGCCAAGTTTTTTTTGGGTTGGGGGTGAATTATGAAGAGATTTTATTGTAATACTAATATTAAAAGTTTATTATAGAAACATTTTATAATATAAACATTTTAAAAAAACTAAAACAAGTTGTAAAAATAAAAAAATATTTTTAAACTTTGATCTGCTCCCCCACCCGGTATATTGCCCACAAAGTGTTTTTTTGGGTCACTTGCTCTATTGGTATGCCTAAGACATAAAAATAGTTAGGATAAAAAATTGCATTAAATAACAAAAGAGCTTTTTTCGATTTTTGTGGAAGGGAGAATTTTAGAGAAGTATTTAAAAAAAAAAAAAATTTTACGTATGTACTGAGTTTAATATAATGTGGGGTTGTGTTCAAAACTAACAATGGGCCTGCTCGAAAATTGAGAAAATGTCTTTGACTCCGAAATTTTATGTACCAATTGCCTCGTTTTTTTTACCCCATTTTGTACCCCAATACCTCAATTTACCTCAATTGTACCCCATTTTTTTTATTTATTATCATATGTTCCCTCTTGTAGCCATCTTCTATTAGATGTTATTTTAACTAGAACATTGGTTCTTACAGCTTCATAAAAGTTGTTGATTGGAACTCATCTCTATGAAAGATTTTGTCTTCAATTGTTACGTGTAGTGTCAAACGTACGTTGACACAGATAATTTATTTATGAGTAGTATATAACACTTTTATGGATATTTATCTTTTAACCCCTCGTAGCAATTATTTAAAGAATTCATGTATCTTAAAACAGTATATGGATTATTTTTACAAAGAGTTTAAAAGGGGAAAATAATGATACATAAAGTTCATCAGTTATTAAATACTACTGCGGTATACGTATCAATTGTGGTAAACGTCTACCGTGCCACTCATTCTTTATATAAGCTACATTTATACACAATGTCTTGTATTGAAACATCTCACTTAAACATATACCGACTAGAAGAGGTACTGTTTACGGAAATTATTTATTTAGGAAAGTGTAAATGACTGCGGGAAGGGATATGTAGCAATATGTCTCATTTCAGGGGGATACCGGGCCCCGCTGGTGGTCCCTTTGATGCGAACAAATGGCCTTCCTGCATCGAGGCATTAATCTCGTTTTATCGCACCAAAGCCTTTTGATAAACTAGCGTAGACGACATGAATAATAAACAAGGCCGCCACTAGAAAAGGGGAAACCGTCCGCCGGATAATGGGAACGGTTTTTAATGGGTGTTTAGCTCGTAAATCTATGAGGGAGAGAAAGTACACACAGCTGTCGGATCCTCATCTTCGCCATAGTTATGGCAGTAAAGATAAACACCAACGACATGAAATCAAAGAACTTTGTCTAAACCGAAAAGCTAGTAGTGGCAGATGATCTAAAACAGTTATTATATGCGTTAAAAATATGTATATTTTAACATCTAAAGAACTATTTTAAAAATCTTTACCTGTAACTTTATCATCATCTTTAATATAATTTTGTTTCAAGTATTTCTGCTAGTTACACAAATAACAACCGACATAAATTAATAATAACTGAACAAACACTATTATCTCAATCCCAATTAGTGTCAAAACTGAGGAAAAGAGATTAATATCTTTCATTTAAAACTAATTTATTTTGAAAAAAGGAATAAATGTTAGAATGATAAAGTTACATCAAATAAAAATCAGAATACATAAAAATCGAATAATTACTTTTCATTTCAAAAAAGAAAATGCACTTTAAAAAAAGATGCCTCATTTATCAGTGATGTGGTTTTTTAGTTTGTAGATTACTCGCAGCAAGTCGAAAGACAAAACACGTTTACTGAAATCCATCGAAAAATCAAAACTAAGCCAACTCTGTGGCTGAGTGGTGGCGTCTTTGTCTTATATGCGAAATATTTCGAATTTGAATATTTATATAACTAGTTTCACATTATAGATTTTTGTTATTTATTTCCTCGAATAGTTTGTGTATAGAAGGATATACAATCGTAAAATATCCGTCAGATCACTTCCATTCAAAAAGAAAAGAAAAAAAAGGATTGGCTTTAAGCATTAAAATAAAAATAATAACAATAATAGAATTTTAGATTATTATGTAGAAAAAATAAGGAAAAGAAAACGAACCACGATATCTAGAATGTTTTTCTTCTGTTTACAGAAATAGAATCTTATTTAATAAAAGAAACAAAATATAACAGAGTAGGCTTAGTATAATTTTTGATATTTTTATAAAAATTTACCCCATACTTTTTTGAAATCGATAAAACAATTCTACTTCAAGAAATGTACAGTCATTTCAATAAATAAACCATCGTAAAATATACAAATATGACGTAATTAAGAATTTTCAGAACAGGTTTCTAAGAGTAATAAATAACTATAGTTATAAATTACAAGAAAAAATATTATGATTTTATATTATAATAAAGAATTTACTTTCCTGACGGCATCATAAATCATGTTGCAAGAAGAAAATTATAGTAATCAGTCAAAAAATGGGATTTGCGTTTCTTTGCATTTTTTGACGTTTCATGACCCAATAACCCTAAAAAAAAAAAAAAAGTGGGGAGGATAATATTTGTACATACGTATGTATTGTACGTATGTTGAAGTGTTTGAAGATTAATAATTTTTTACTCGATAAACCAGTTTTGTACAGAGACTTGTGTATAGTAGGCAATTTGCTGCTAAACGTTTAGATTTTATATCTCCAGGGGCTGAAGATAATTTCTTTGATAATTTCTCAAAATAACCCCACTTTATATTAAGCACCTTGCGTACAATGATCCATGGATAAATGAATCATCATACCATTTCAAAAAGATTTCGCCACCAAATTCTTCTCCTTCCCGAAATATAAAAAAAGCTATCTTTTTATTTATTGCTTATTTTTTAACCAAATTTTTATGTCTTCCTAAGCCTAGTAGTAGTGATGCAAGTGGCGCAAAAAATAATACTCTGGGGTTTTTATTGGGGATATAATAGTGAATAAAAGTTTAAAATTAAGTTTACATTTTTTATGTATCATTATTCTGTCCACTATATAACAATAAATACAAGTGCCTGGAAAGTATTACCATTTTTTTAAAAATAAAATAAAAGCTGCGGTTTAAACAAATTGTTAAAACTAGTAACTATTAAAAATTAATTTCGAATATTGTTTTGGATTTTCGTTTAATGTTCTAGTTTATTGTATTATCTAGTATATTAAAAAAGCTTGGCTAATCATTAATTTATGTTATTTTTAAGATTTTCAGAATACGTTTTCAACATGCTTATAATCCAGCCTTGAATAATAAATATAGTTAAATAACAATACAAAACATTCATATATATGTTAATTTAACTGTAAATTCAATCATTTTATTGAGTCTTTTTTTAAATTATAATTCTAAATCAGAATATATTTAATTTAAAAATAAAATAAATTTTAAAAACTAATATAATAAAATTCTAGATAAGATTGGTCGTTGTTTTTCATACAATTTTTCTTCTGAGAATAAATATGTTACTTAATAAAATAAATTGAATTATTACTTTTTATGATATACATGTCTAAGTTTAGTCACAGAACATTTAATTTAATTAGAATGTAAATTATCGTATATAAACGCTGTAAGAAAAATATTATTTTTTTATTTTATTATAAATGGTTTTTAAATCAAACAACAGCTGCATTACGTGTAGCTTTATGTCTCCGTGTGTATTTGTGTGTGTGTATTTTGTTTTTTTTTTTTTTTTTTTTAAGAAAGGATGGACTAAATAGGGGGATTCAAAATTATATGTTATGTAATAGAAAGTGTGGAAATAAGAAACACTGGACGTTTTGAAAGCTTTGCCTCAAGTCATGTTCATTATTATTAGTATACTGATTAAATTGCTGACAGACAAGCAGGAAAACAGACTGTTAGTAAAGGTAAAGAGGCACCCACTTGCTGATCTCTTTTAAGTCAATTGCTTTAAAACATCTGTCTATTATTTAAGGTTTATTCTTATAAACCAAGATTCCTAAAATCTCTTTATTATAGAAGGATTATATCAAGAAATTCTCGTAAGATATTTTTGCTTAATCCTTTAATACTAAAATATTATACCGTTTTACTAATTTTGTCCTCTAGATATAAATAAATTTATCTTTTCAATAAAAAAGTTCAGTAATTCATTCTCGGTCATTTGCATCTCTATAACTTGAAAATTATTAAACTGGTTTTATAATAAATGGTATTTTAAATAAATTTCCTGAAACGTTTACTGAAGTAGAATTTTAATTCAAAGATATTACAGAGAGTGATTGACGAAGAATTTAACAAAATTTCACATCTTATACGGATGAAAATAGAGAAGAATGTTCATATAAGAATAGGTTCGGTAACTCTTTGTTAGCGAGTGTCAGCTGGCAAAAGATTTCACCCCGATTTCTACGTCATCTATAAAATTAAAGCAGACAATAATTCTTGAGACACAAATTACGGGGTAAATTTAGAGGTTTTATTTGAAATATGATCTAAAACATTCAAAAAGAGTCCCAGATCTGTACTTTTTGCAGTTTTCAAAAATCTGTGACAAAAGACACTACTGATTGATTGAGGTCGAAAAATACATTATTCTATGCTTTCTTATTCTGTTTAGATTCCGGAATCGCCGTAAGGCATTACTTCAGAGGGTGATATGTATGAATTTAAGTGAAGTGTAATCTTAATCAGTCTCAGGTTGAGCATTCCTTCGTGATAACGACAGAACCCAATAGAACAATGGCGGCCCACAGTGTATGGACATCTGACATCCAGGGAGATGTTGCGATAAGAGATATCACGGGCTCCTATGCGTGGAGGTTTCACAAACGCGATCAGGGTCTGATCGCCATAGAGCTGGCAGATTTGCTTTTAATCGGTGGCTATATCTCCCCAAAACTGTGGTCACGAGGAGTTCGTGGCGAGAATGAATGCTCTACAAGCCATTATTCGCGGCACAACTAAGCGAATAATAATAGCGGGAGACTTCAATGCCAAGTCTGTCCTGACAGGCAGTGAATACATTAACTTTCGCGGAGAACTCTCCGATCTTATGCAGCGGATGGGACTTTACTGTCTAAACGACAATACCCCCACAAACAGAGCGAGGGGACATACCTCCGTTCTGGATCTGTTCATTGTGGATGACAGATTGCCGGCACACGAATGTCACATGGAGGTCTTGGTCGAGGAAACGGCTAGCGACCACCTGGCCGTCCTGCTGGAGCCCACTCTCAGACGTCGTGAGCCATCCGGAGTCATCTGGTTGACAACGGCCCAGGTGGATTCTCTCGTGGATAGAGTGTGCACCAGGGTGGGCGCTGCAAACATTACTCCCGAGCTACTAAGGGAAGTTACGATGGAAGAGTTGAAGAGGATAAGTGATTCCCGCAGGCAGAGAAGACGAGTATATTAGTGGTCGGCAGAAATAGCCACTTTGCGATCGCTACTCTTACAAAGCAGAAGGAAAGCGCAACGTCTGCGACGACATGGAGCCCATGAGGTCGCGGTACAGGAGGCCATAATGACATATCGGCTTAGACATAGGACCTTGAACTACGCCATCAAGGAGGCCAAGAGAGCCGGGTGGAGAACCCTGTGCGCTGACCTTGACAACGATCCTTGGGGCCTTGCCTATCGCATAGTGATGAAGAAATTGGGTAGACGTTTACCTATGCTCACAAGAATCGACGCGGAGGCAGCTCTCCGAAGACTTTTTCCCTGCCCCGAAGTTAACTTGGGGCAGCACTTAAATTTTGAGAGACGGGTTTTCACTCTGGATGAGATAAAGTGTGCGGTGGCCAGGTTACGCAACACCAGTAGCCCGGGCCCAGACGGTATACCTGCTGCTGTGATTAAAGGGCTAATGAAGAAAATACCGGGGCAGATGCTGGAGTTATTCAATCGGCAATTGGAATCCGGATCAACCCTAGATGTTGGAGGGAGGCCCGTACAGTTTTCATTCCTAAGAAGGATTATGAAAGAGGCACACAGACGTGAGACCCCTTTGTTTGTTAAACACGACAGCAAAGGTCATGGAACGGGCCAGGCCATATACGACAGGCTGCAGCGGGAAATTGAGGATAACGGGGGTCTTCACCAAAATCAGCATGGTTTTGTGAAGGGCAGATCGGCCATTCAGGCCATCTTGAAGGTTGTTGTTTGGGCCAAAGAGACTGCTTCGGGCACTTGGAGGACTAGGCGCATTCCTGCGCTTGTGTTTCTGGACATAAGGAATGCGTTTGGCTCTGTCCCGTGGGACATTGCCCTAGCGGCTCTACAAGAGAAAGGTATTAGCGGATACCTGATTAGACAAATGAGTCAATATTTTCTAGATAGATGGACTCATGTCGAGACGCTAGACGGAAAGTTGGAATGGAAGATATGTGGTGGTGTCCCGCAAGGCTCTGTGATGGGCCCCTTGATTTGGAACATTGTCTTTGACGATGTGCTACAACTCAATCTGCCTGAGGGAACAAAGGTGCTGGCATATGCGGATGATCTGGTTTGAATGGTCGCCGGCAAACATGAAGGAGAAGTAATGACAAGGGGGAATGATGCTTTGGCTACCATCTAGGAATGGATGGGAAGAAGGAGACTACAAATTGCTTCAGAAAAAACACAACTCTTGATAGCCATAGGTAGAAGGTCCATTAGGGATATAACGCTCGTCATCCAGAATGTTAGAATACGTAGCGTCCAATAGGTTAAATACCTAGGAGTGATACTGGTCAAGCACCTCAGCTTCTCCAGTCACGTCGACTATGTATGCAGCAAGGCAGATCGAATCGCACGGGCCCTCAGTAGACTGATAACTTCCCAACCGGCGCCCAGAATGAGCAGAAGAAGAGTCATTACCACATCGGTCATCTCTATGACTTTATATACATCGCCAGTATGATGTGACGCGATCGGGAGAAAGCGGAATTTAGGTCGACTTGTAAGCATGCACAGGAAGTCGCTGATAGGGCTTACCGGCTTACCGGACGGCTTCATATGAAGCTATATGTGTTCTAGCTAAGTCGCCCCCCAATTGACTTGTTGATAAAAGAGTGGTCGATGGGGCATCAGGGCGCGGATAAGAGGGAGGCTCAAAGAACCATAATACGGGACTGGTGCGGAAGGTGGGGCGTTGATGGTACTGCTGTGTGGACTAAGCGATTGATCCCAGACCTTGAGAGATGGCTGGGATGTAAGTACAATGAGAGCGGCCATTACATCACGCAAGCATTCACGGGGCATGGATGTTTTTACTCCTATTTACACAGGTTTAGACTGAGGGAGTCTCCCCTGTGCCCTTATTGTGGAGAGGATGACACACCCGAGCACGTTATTTTCTGGTGTCCAAGATGGGAAAATTTGCGAAGGACGAATCAGATAAGAGGCCTGACGCCGGACTCCTTGGTGGCGTATATGTTGTCCTCCAGGGCATCCTGGAATGAGATTGAACGCGTGATTGCGGAAATATTAAGAAATAAGGAGATGCAGGATAGGCAGTTGGGTTTCTGAGGTGACCCCTGCGGGATGGGTATGGACAGCCCCATTCGGGAGGGGCGGCATGCTGAGGTGTGTGGCTTCGATGATCGATTGGGGACTCCATGTGACTCGACTCCGGGGGTTACCCCTGGATTGGGGCATCGACTGATGAGGAAGAGATTTATCAGGAAGAAAGAAGAATGAAAAAGAAGAGAAAAAAAAGTAGAGTTTTGTTTATAAATAAAGCTGATAACCTTGATCTTATCCTGAGTTCCCCCACTGTAGCGATCCTACTGCAGTGAGTTGTTCCTCTCCGGGTTGTGCCATACTTCATTGGAGGTCCGACCTGGAGGGGGAAAAAAAAAAAAAAAGGTTGAGCATTCCTGAGGTGTGTGGTGAATTGAAATCCAACCACCAAAGAACACCGGTATCCACAATCTAGTATTCAAATCCGTAAAAAACTGGCTTTACTAGGATTTGAAACTTAGAACCCCGACTTCGAAATCAGTTGGTTTGCGAGATCACCACTAGACTAACCTTGTGGTCACATTATTCTATGTTTGAAGTAAAATAACTTTGTTGAATGGGTAAACAAATTTAAACAAACAAAAAAAAGATAAGCAAATTTAAACAAAACTAGTTGAGAATTTGATTCAAGTAAAAATTATGAATAAGGTGCACCGTAACTATACAAATCAGCTGGTAGTCGGTATAATCATTCTGTGTAGGTTCGCCTCCGGACCACCGTTAGGTATTGTTTCAGACGATGTGATGAAATCGCAATTTGTAGCGTGTGAAAATGATATGCCTGAACAGAATTTGGATCCGGCGACTCCGGATGAAAGACTGAGACGCTACCACTGATGCCACAGAGACCGGAACTCTGTGTAAGCTGAAATATAAGAGAATAAATACGAACTTAACATTAACAAAATAAAAATAATTGAACGAGAAAAAAAGGGTAAAAAAATCAACTATTCAAAAAGGAAATACCTAAATTAGAAAATGTAGAATTTATTTATGTAAGAAAAATATATTAAGGATGAAGAAATTAAGGCCATCATTAAAAGCCGACCAAAATAAACTTTGAGAACTTTAATATAAAATAAAAAATCCATTATAAAATAAATATAGGTCTAGGAATGACAAGAAATATTTTTAAATATTCGGGAGAGTTGAAGTGCGGCCTTTACGGTAATGAAACAAGAAAAACATGTAAAGTTAAAATTCCCAGTCACGCAGATCTTAAAAATAGAAAAGAAATTGTATCACACTGTTAAGTTAAATAACTGATAACAAAGATATATTATGTAACCTATTAATGGATCATTGTTTCAAACCGAATTACAGGTCATATTCAAGGAATATTTAAGGATATCCTTAAATAAATTTAAGAGTATATGCTTGTAGTATTGTATAAACAATGAAATAACACATATATATATATATTTATTTATTTATTTATTTTATAAATGTATAAGGGAAGCTGTGGTACAATGAACCAGAGAACTGTGGGCGATTAGGATAAAATTTTTATTATTTCCTAACTTTTATAACGTTTTACTGCAGTTTAGAGATTAAAAAGCGTACAAACTACTCCAGATTTTTTTTAAACTTTTTAAAATAAAAAAAAGTAAACTTACTTAAAATATAGTTAATTAAAAATGCAGTCCAAATTAATGTTAACAAGTGGTAATTTCTAGTTATGTTGTTTCACTGATTCAAGATGTAGTACAGCTGTTTCTCTCCATTTCAAGTATTGCCTGAAAATATCTTGTTTGTTTTGAGAGATTACAGGTATTGCTTACTTATCTTATTTTGGTTTTTTCTAGTGTAAGTGATCTTGTTATTTCGTTTATAAATTTAGAAAAGTAGCAATATGGATTTTACTTCTAAGAAAAGAAGCAAGATAATAAAATTCAATCAACATACTCGTGTGACTCAAAGGCAGGTAGCAGTAGAGGTTAGAGGCAATAGAGGTTAGAGGTAGAAGCAGATAGCAGTGTAAGGTTAGTCTAGGTGATAATAAGATAATTAGAAAAAATCTTAAGATGGGTATAATTTCACCTCAACTAAAAGCTCGCTGAGAGAAAAAAAACGTAAAACCACCTTAAAAGACGATGCTACTTTACGAAGTAAAATTAATCCTCAGGAAAATAGTTATCAATTACAAAAAGTCTTCGAAAATTTCAAATTATACTGTACGCAAAAAAACTTCTGGGAATCAGTCACAAAGCATGAAGGCCTATAAGAAAACAACTTCTTATGGACGCCATGAAAAAGAAAAGCCTACTTTCGGCCGAAAAATACAAAAAATTGGAGTGCTGTTGCTTGGAGAAAAGTCTTTTACTCTGACGAGAGCCATTTTCTAGTTCAGGGTGTAAGCGTGTTAGATGTGCGAAGAAGCGATGATGAGCGGGTTTCGCCAAAATACATCAAAAACATCGTAAAGCACCCTTTAAAGAAGATTTTTTTGGGATGCTTCAACTACTTTGGACCTAAAAACTTTAATACCCATCTCTGGAATGATGAACAGTGAAAAGCACATCCCATTATTGGAAAGTAGGGCTCTAACAGAACTTCAAAAACTTACAGATTTACTTAGAGTCGATAACGCTGTTTTTCAACAAGATTTGGTCTCCTGTCACTCATGAAAGAAATTTAAGCTTTGCACGTCTCTAAAAGGGATTCAGAGTTCGGAATGGCCAAAAAATTCACCAGACCTGAACCCAACTGAAAGTTTATGGGCAATTGTGAAGAAAAGACTGAGAAAAATGGACTGCACTTCCAAAGAGAAAATGAATTTATGTTGTGATAAAGGTATGGTTTCACAATAAAAAAATTAAAGAAATATGTAAAAAACTTATACATTCGATTCCTAAAAGAATTGAAATGGTTATTAAAGAGCTAGGAGGACGTATTAATTACCAAAAAAAACTGTAATAAAAACTGTACATTCTTTATGTGTAATAAATTTGATTATTTTTGAAAATATACTATTGTTCACATTAATTTGAACAAGACTATAGAATAATATAAATTTTCACCTTTAATTTCATGGAGTCTCTTTTTATTTGAATTACTAATTTGTATATTATATACGTGTATAGGCATTTTTATTATAATTATTATTTAATTTTTTTAAATATATCTTTAGAGTAATAAACTCTATTTCTAAAAACATTTTCGTTTATTAGTCTCTCAATATCATGATCGAACCGCTAACGCAGGCCAATGCACACAGACACTCTCTCTCGCTCGCTCTCTCTAACACACACACACACGCACATACACACGCGCGCGAATACACATTTTGGATTAAAAACTATGTTTTATTATCATGGACAGAGTGGTGTATAGAATTTTATTTTACTTTTACTGTGTTTACTGATTACTTTGCATAACAAACCATTAAAGATGTTTTAACCGTTTTCAGAATAAAATAAATTTTCTTTCAAAAAAAAAATAATTAAACTTACATTCTGGAAACATGGTACCAAAAAATAGAAAATTATAGTTTTTCAATATTGATTTTATGAAATTGGCGCCAAATTAAAAATAAAACTTTATAAATCTTTAATTTAGCTTTGACTTTTTTATACTGTTTTTTTGTAACTTCAAGCTCGTTAGAGGCTTGAGCTTACAAAAAGATATTATATAACTAATAATATATATACATTATAATTAATAATATAAGAAGGTTATACAATACATAACCTTCTTCATTGCAATAACCAAAAAATAAATTTTTAATTCAGTCGGAATGTGCAATTTGTTTTTCATATTTATATACGTATGTGTATTTTACATCTACGCATAAAAATCTATGTAATAGCTTAGGAATATATGAATGTAAAGGTTTTACATATTCATTAAATTTTAAAAACTCATTTTTTGGTTGAGTTGTATCCCATTATTAGGCTTAAAATGTAAGAGAAACAAATATATGTATTTTTCAAATTTTCTTCAAAATTTATTCATGATGTATGCGCTAGTTTCGTTGAATCATTTTTATTTTATAGAGGTTTAGTTCATGATCTTGCAGTAATTTTCTTTCACATAAAATTAGCTTTTTTGAGAAAAATTAGTTGATTATACAGATCATTTGAAAACACTTTTTATTAATTTATTATCATCTTTACGTAGAAATAGATTGTAATACTATAATAATGCATACACTAAAATCATTTTAATTTTTAAAATATATTTATGAGAAACTTCAAGAAGTTTAGCTGGAAAAATTTTGTAAATAATGATAAACTTGTATTCCTGTTTTCCAGATAGCTTAATTCAAATACCATTTTTTTCTTTTAATTATCAAGCATGAAAATAAATAATTAAAATAAGTAGAAAACTGATAATCATTCTCAATTTTACCTCTGGAAAAGGTAGAAGTTTTACGCTTTATGCAAATGACACTAGAGTTCAGCATAATCATTTCATGCTTCTATTCTGAACTTTCCATTTAATATTATAATAATAATATATTCTGAAGAAAGGTAGATTAATGAAGCTGTATTTTAATGGATTCAACAGCTTGAGAAACACATGTTCAACAAAGTGTAACCGAAGTACTAACATAGAATAAAGTTAGATGTTTAAAGCAGACTTCTACTATAGAGTTGTCAATTTCATGGTGGCTCATTATCCGACTTTTTAGGGGGAAGAGAGGAGAGAACTTCGTTACTATACTGACAGCAACAACTAGGATGCAATATAATGAAAGAGGGACGATAAACGTCATTAAAACTAGACTGTCGAGACGTAGAAAAGAGAAAGAACATTATCAGGGCCACACCGCGCATCTGGTGTTGACAAGCAGACCGACGGACGGCCCGCGGCCGCCGCCTCTGACGAGCAATTCGCTCGGTATAAATCAGCACTCACTACAATATACTACAATTCCCTGCATCAATATTAATCCGTATCTGCCTCATTAATCACTGCCGGCGTAGCATAGAGTCAATCCACTCTGATTAAAAACGACTCGATGAATTATTACGTTTCAAAATTAAATATTCTATAATGAATTAGAGCCCGCCCGGGCCATAGATTAAATTATTTGCTCTTTCGTAATTGTATCGTTTATTCTGATGTATCGGGGATTTAATTAAAAGCTTTCTGCGTTCTGCGTTTATTAAACAAAATTATTCATTTCCATATTTATTTACAATCTTTATGCGATATTTCACGAATCGTTCGACCGTAACAAACAACAGGTGTAATAATGAATTTTGAAATCGTATCAATTAATGTTTTAATAAATTAAAGAGTACAAAAGCTAACAAATTATTTTATCAAACGGATCATATCCTGATCGGATTTTAGTGTTTGTATGTCGTGTTGTGTTTGATTTTGTCGTTCCCTGTCGACCGTAAATAACACTGCATTATATTATGATAGGTTACCGCTCTTTCGACCGCTATAGGTTACATCAGTTCTGCCGATTAATCACACGGATAAACAAACCCGAGGATTATTGCTGATCCGAGGTCATATGACTTTACATTACTGTACTTCATTAAAATAAAATGCGATCATGATGAAAGCAAACAGATATTATAACCGACACACACACTGTCTCACCCCTCCTAAACTCATACCCCAAAATACTGTAAATGTATTATAAAATATTATTTGCAAACGGAATTAATACAATTATCTAAATTAATCTTTATTTAGTGTTATTATAATCGATTCTTTTTTTTTTTTTTTTTTTAGTAATTTAGTTATACTCCCATTGGAAAATTGTTTTTTCCTTTACTTGTTTTAAATTTTATTTCTCACAAAAAATATTCTAAAAATGTTCATCACATATTACGTTTTACTTGGTAGTAGTGTTAAAACTCCGGGAAAAATTGAACCTTCATGAATAAATCCATGCTCAAAAAAAAGTTTGGTGCAACAAAATCATCTTATTGTTGTTGTTAAGATATTCTTTTCTGGTAAGATCACTATGATTTCTATGTTTAAAACTATCGGAACATAAGTTGGGACAAAATACTAATAGCATCCAGACACTTGATGAAATTCCTCTTCACGAAACTTCAAACCGTTCGTCACGTTAAAAATTGTATATCTTTAAACTACTTGTTGTGCTTCCACTTGCCTCCAAATCATTTCAATGACATATAAGTCAGGATGATAAGGTGACAACCATAATTTCGAAAAGTCATCTATTAGAAATTTCTTTGTGTAATTTTATACATCATATAATTCTGTCTTCTTTATAGCAGGAACAGTTAATTCCTTATTCGGTTAACCATTTATCACATCGCTTTTTAAAGAGTAGAATTTCGCTGCTTTTATAGCAAAACGTGATACGATGCGTTACACAGTACAATGACCTACCGAGGTAGAAATTTGAGAATACACTTCTCTCATAACTTCGTGTAATTTTCGGAATCATTGATTTGTGATAATCTCCATTCTTACTTGATTCATACATAAGTAAAGCATTGTCAACGAAACCTTTATTACAGCCGGCATTATTAATTATTAATAGTGATCCCTTGGATATTGGTGTTTTCAGACCCTCATAGCTTGGCTAGGTTTCGTCTTGTTGTATCAGGACTTTGTCCGGAATGTAGGGTTCCGGACAATGTTAGCCATGT
>JAAAKQ030000001.1:1286827-1297997 GCA_010016005.3 Zanna intricata | reverse complement strand
TTATTTATTTAAAAATAATTTTAATAAATAACAAATACATAATAAAATATAAACAAATTTTATTTTTTTGATAAAATCTTGTTTATTTTTCTCTAAAGATGATTTTGCTGTTAGTTCCAACATTTTTAATAAAATGATAATATCTTTTTTGAAATAATGTGTAATTTGCTGCGTTTTCATCTTGTTATTGAAATCTTTCTTATATTACATTACACCTTATGTATACATGTTCCTGAATGTTAGATTAATGAAAAAAGTGAAAATTTTCACCCGATCTTCACAAAATTTTTTCAACTGCATTTTTAAAAGCATCAAATAACAAATTTTATTTTGAAGGAAGAAAAACATTCGATTAATGATATCAGAAACATTCTGATAGGGAATTATGTTACCAGATTTAGGAAATCAATTCCCAAATATTGTAAAAGTTATCCTTACTTCATGAAAATTAATTATAATGTTTTTAAGCAGTTGTAAAAATAAGATTTTGATCAGGAAAGAAATGAGTAACGATGCAGATTAAATTAGAATATTTTTAATGACATAAATCTAAAAAAAGCAGATCATAATTTTTTATTAAAAAAAATGCCAAGAGCACGCGGTATTCACATCCAAGCAGTCACATCCAAGCACTAATCACGCCCGACGTTACTTTAGTTCGGCGATCAGACGAGAATCGGTGTACTTAATTCCGAACAAAATGGTATAAGATAAGAGGAATAAAAACAACAAAAAGTTAGAAAGATTCGAATTTTATTTAGAAACAATATATTACTACATTTGTTAGAAAAGTACTTATTTATTGTAAACAAAGAAAAAATCCTTTTTTGGTGATGTGATTAATTTATAAAAACAAAACTGACTGTTAAAAATTGCTGTTAAAATTTGTAAAAAGATTAGAAATTACACAACTGTGGAATAAAAATGAATTAGTAAAAATTGCCTAGATTACTTTTATATTAGTGACAGGAATGCAATCAATTGTTTGAAAAATTATTATTTTAAAGAATTTGACAATAAAATAACACCTGAATATTGCATTAGTGTTTAAATCATTCGGTAAGGTACATTAAGCATATTGATGTTGTGAACTGTGCTGTCATTAGCGAAGGTTTTCTGTGAATTTTAGTTTTAAGATGATCGGTTGGCCATTGAAATATTGCCGTACTTGTTTACAACAGAGGAATATGTTCCCCGAATTGCAGGATTTCAGTTCCCAAACAATTAGCTCACTTTTCGCAGTTTTCGGGAAATGGGTTCATGACCTAATATTTGTATCAGCTACAAATGCACTATGTACGACGCTATTGTACATAGAAAGAAATAAATCCTCTTGAAACGGCGGGAGACAATTTCAACACCGATCTAGCTTTAATGAATGATGCGGCCTTCTTCACAACTAGCTGTTTGAACCGTTCATATTACTTGGCCGCTCAAATACTGAGGTCTGCTTGTACCCTTTTCTTCAAGAAGAATTGACTCAGCAGCTTAAAAATGTTCTTCTAGCGCTGAGACGCAAAGTATACTTCAATTTGTCCTAAAAATTTTATCACTACTTCATTTCACCGGGGTAGCTGAAACCCGAGGTAAATCTTTCACTAGCCGTACCTCCCAAACGAAGCATTTTAGGACATATGTTTATATGAATTTTTTTCATTCTTTTTACGAGTAGAATAAGTTTTGGAAGTCCCGGGAGAACTTCGTGATACTCTCTGTAAAATTAAGAACACTATATAATAGAAAATGTACTGGATGGATAAGAAAGATCAAGGTTGTAGAGGTTTGGGTATGAATTTAATAACAAGAGAGTGAGAGTAAAAAGAGTAGCATTAAAAATATTGAATTGGGAGAAAAGAGGGAAGAAATCAAGGGAAAAATAAACTTAAGGATTGATTATTTATAGAGGGAAACACAATATAAATTAGAATTAAATGACAATCAGTGATCTACCGCCAGACCCATGATACTACATAAGCGGAACAAGAAGAAAAATGACAATTCTCTGAACTCTTGTAAATTAATTAATTTTCAGTTAAAATATTGTCATTTGTTTACAATATGTAAGGTTATTAATTGTAGGATGGCACGAGATGGTTGTTATTCTTTAAAATAGCGATGTCTTTTTGGGAGTAACTTGTTTCTCATGTCAAGTTAACATCAATCGTTACAGTTGTAGTATCTAACGTATTTAGAAGAAACAAATTTTAAAAGTTTTATTGTAAAATAAAAATGAGTATGTTTGATCGGCAAAAAGGTGCCACAACTAGTTGAGGTTTAGCTTAGTTCTGAGCCTGTCAAGCCAGCCATATACTAATAATGTGCGCTTAGATAATCATCCGTTTTTTAAATGGTATCATTTTTCATTTGTCGGCAAGTCGATTTATTTGAATAACGCCCTATAAGTCATGGCGGGAGCGCCATTAATAATATTAACAATGTTGCATCCCCCAAGTCATTTATCACATCGGGTTACGGGGAGGGAAGGGGGCTTAAAGGAATCAAGCTTTAGGGTTGAGAAGCGAGAGTGAGTGAGCGAGCGAGAGAGAAACATTGACAGAGAGAGCGCCTTCATATTTCACTCGGTGCCGTGTCATCGCTAGAAGCCCGGTTATACTATAGCTAGACAATGGTTCAACTTTTGTACCCGTTCAACTGTCATCAACCGCAAACACGAGACTAGTCAGTTCTGTATACTCTCTATAAAGTAGAGCGGGTAACAGATCAAAAGTACCATTCATAATATTTCACCCCATCTTTTCGAACAATATCTGTAAAAAAAAACTGATACGTTTAGCTACAAAAAAATCACCTATTAAAAATAATAGATATAAATTTTGTTTGCTACATCATCAATAAATTTCGTTAGATAACTTTACATAAATCCATCCTTACTGTGTCAGTTAAATTAAATAACTTAATAAATCAATAGTTTTCTCTTTTTCATACAGATTTGTTTACTCAGTAATTCTATTTAAACTGGCTGTACAACCGGCCTCGCCCGGCTCATACCACGTTCATCGAAAGAGGGTAATGTTTACAACAAGATTTCCTAATGAAATTTTAACGTTAAAGCTTAACTTAAAGTCATGATAATCTAATCCAGTAAGTTTTTTAGTTAATGCTATTCACATTCAATGACTAATTATTGAACATGTTTTAAAATTAATTGTTAGATTTTACTGTTATATTTCAGAAAAGAGAAACTTCGCAAAAAGAAGCCTATATTGCTATTTTAAAAACAAATTAATTTATTATTATTATTATTGTTACTTATCTATTATTTATTATTTTCTACAAGTACTATTGTTTTTTAATTTTGGTAATTAGAAAGTAATGAAATGTTACGTTTTTTAAAAATATTATTCAAAGAAATAGAATTAGTAATTTTGGATCTTAATTTTCTTTTTGATTTTTTAACATTATTGTTAATATTGGAGTTAACATCAAAAAAGAAATTTAACAGATGATCTTTTGTCGTAAATAAATTATACATATATTTATTTTCTATTTTTGGTTGTCTTTAAATATGATAAAATATTGAATTTATCTTCTGTTAAATAGTCTTTCTTCTGGCATATGTTGAAGGTATAATACATCTGTGTTGCAAAATCCTTAATTGAATTTTGTCATACTTGTCCTCACTTGTTTCTAGGATATTAACTCCTCACCTCAACCTTAGGATATTAACCGTAAGACTTTTTAGCTTTAATGCTTATATTCAATAGTAATATTTCTTATTTTAACTTAATTCAGAATTAAAAAAAAGGTTGATAGCCAGGTTGGAACTTGACGGAGGTGAAAGAATAGATTTATTATGATATTCGAGCGATCGATATTGCAAGGTTTGTATTGAAAAATTTCTGTTTTTTATGTTGATTGATTCTATACCTAATTTTTCTTCATTTATATTTGCAAAATGTTTTTAATTTATTGTTTATAAGTTAAACTCATACTATTGTTAAATTTGTATAGAACCAGAAAAAGTTTTCTGAACCACCTTGGACCGTGATGTAGGATTTTAGGAAATAATATTTGGATTCCAATAATTTTAGTTGTCTTATTGGCAAATATAAATTTAAAAATACATATAATTACAAGTGTTTAATTATACTTTTCTCATAAATATAAAATTTTTCTGTACATTTCTATAAAACAAAATTAACAGGTTAAAGAAAAAACGGTTTAAGGCATTCTTAAGTATGATAAAGTAGATTATCAGTTTCATTTAATATTATAATTTTTAAACCCTTTTTTTAGTTCTGACTTAAAATTTTTATATATTTTACTTTGAAAACCCATATTAAAAACTAGTTTGGCGGAAATTACTTATACACAAAAAACAGAAAAAAAATTCTTATATTTCTAATTATCTCCCTCCTAAAAAAAGTCTCTTCTAGTAGACAGTATATAATAAGTTCATCCCACTGTTCAGATTATGTAATGCAAATAAATACAGGGGCTATGTATAAATAAAAACCACGTTGGACCGCCGGTGGGGGTGAAAGTATAACTTTCATCGAATGTTTTATAAAGGTTGCCGCTTCGAAAAAAAATTTTTAATCCATCTTGTTTTATTAATAACACTTTATTATACTGCACTTTTCTCAATTATAAATAATAAACTATTATTATCAAATAAATTAAGTGGATTATTTCGTTTATCGCCTAATAGTATCATCTTGTCTTGGGATATTTCCTTTTGATTTTTTTTTGTATTCTTGGAAGGAGATTATACCGTTGTTACTTAACTTTAAATATATTTAGAAACTGTTTTACTTTCCTGGGATCATAGCTATAAAGTGTTGATTCTCAAACATTTTCCTCACCACCCACATTGAGAAACATCAAAAATTTTCTAGCGCCCCCCCACCCATATTATTTAAATTTACCATCTGTTAGAAATAATAATTACAATTGCTATTTTTTAGATACGCTTTAAAAAACAGGAATTGCAATTATTGTTTTTAAACGTAGCATATCCTATTTCTGAGTTGAAACTTAATTTAATATGAAAGAAATCAAAACGCATATGCTAAAAATCGCCTTCCTAGACTGCCTGTACTGAATGGTCCCAATTTTTTGTGGGCCTTCTACCGTCCCTCTCCCCTGAAGGCTTCCAGCGCCCACAGGGGGTTATTATCATCACTTATCCCTTATTATTATCACTTTTGGAACGAATGCTGTAGAGCTATGCTGCAAGAAGGGCTATGCCTTCTACCGTTCCTCTTCCCTGAAGTACTCCAGCGCTCACGGGGGGTTATTATCACCCGCCCACTTTTGGAACGAAGCTGTAGAGCTATGCTGCAAGAAGGGAAGTATGGTAACCAATCAAAAGAGGGGTATGAGTTTTTGCATTTCTCGAAATTTCATAAACTAGGGATCCTAAAAAACAAAAAAAAAGTTGGAAGGCATTTTCCGTACTTACGTATGTATGTACATGTGTTGGCGTGTTTGAAACTTAATAACTGTTTGACTAGATTAATTTCATTCAAATTTTAATGACTTTTTGTACAGAGATCCATTTGGATAATTTGTTGATAAATTTTTGGGATGAATATTTACAAGGGATTCTAGATATCTCTTCTCTAGATGGATAATATCTAGATGGTTTCTTTTGAGTGAATTTTCTTAAAATTTTTTCAAAACATACAATATCGATTTTTTTCACTAGAATCTTAAGTGGAAGAAAAACTAGCGAAAAGATAACCAAATGACAAAATCGATGAATGATGAAAAAATCGGTGATTCATTTTTCAACGATTTTATTGTTATTATTACTGTTTGTAATATAAAAAATAATATTAAACTTAAACTAAAGAAAATAAAAACCTTGCTAAATTTTATAATATATTGAAGAGTAGATTAATAATAATGTATTGAGGAGTACATTCTAAAAATGTGGTCTATGTGGTGTATTCTAAAAATGTGAGTAATCTTTTCTTTTTTCCTACGCCCAAACCTATAACGAATTTTGATTCATTTTTAGAGAAAAAGTAATATTATAATTATAATAAATTATTTTATAAACTAAATTAAAGAAAAAGAGTGGCGAAATTTAACGTAACTGGTGTTAAAATATTTGTTTTTAACCTTTGGATGACTTAATCGGTACTGTTTCAGACAAACGAATTTCTCTCCGATGACTTTTTGAGAAGTAATAATAACGTTATTTTAGAAATTGGAGAAAGTTAGTTAAGCCGTACCATTGATACTCTTCGGTTAATCTTTGCTGAACGTTTTTAGGGTATAACATATAACAACGGAAAAGGAGAAGAGCCGTACTGTAGAGACATACAAAAGGGGAAATCAGTAAGGAGGGTTGTAAGGTGACTGTGGTCAGCGGGTCACGTTCGGTATTGTGCCGGCACCATTACACGCGTTATGGCGCAATAACGGAACTGCCAACAGCCTTTTACAAACCTCATTCCTACTTTTATTCAATGGGCTCAACTATGGAAGCCATACCATTCTGCAAATGCAACCTCTCTCTTCTTCTTACCCTATTTTCGACCTCTTAATATGATGTGCAATATAGCACTTGTTATATAGAATGACCAAATGAAATCTTGTTAACTTGATAATATCATGGTCGCTCACAAATTTCAACTACAATCTTTGTGGTTTTCAGAAAAAAAATGATTCTCAAAATTTTCAAGGGGTTCGTTTTATTATTGAATCGTTTTTCTTTCAAAAGAAAAAAAAGGTTTTCTATAGATAACAACTTAAATCGAGTAGAATTCATCCAGTCACGTTAGAAATAGAAATTCATGTTATTTTATAAAACAGATTTTAAATATATAAGTAATATATGTTTATTTAGTATGTAATTTGGTTATATGTAAAAAAAGGCGAAGCTAATAACATTTTTCTAAAAATATAACCTCACCCCCCTGTCTCATTACAGGATTTTTATACCTAATTGCTAAATTACTCTAAATTACTTTGCTAAATTGCTTTCAACCCTAGAGAATAAATCCATATCAAATTTTTTAAATGAAATATTCAAATAAAGATCAGGCATGAGTAGGTTTTATAATGAACAAGAAGATAGGGAAGAGAGTAGAGTATTTGAAAATGCTTAGCGATAGAATCATTATAATAAGGATAAAATCAAAACCTAAGCCGACAATGATTGTTAACATCTTTATGCCTACAATACCCAATGATAAGGATAGTATGTATATAAAGAAACAGACAAAGCAATTAAAAACAAAAAGGGGATGAAAATATAATAATAGTTGGAGACTGCAATGCAAGAATTATAAAAGGCAAGAAAGGAGATATTGGGGGTGGATACAAGCTGGGCAAAAGGAATGAAAGAGGGGAATGACTTATTGAGTTTTACACGAAGTATAATTAAGTAATTGCAAACACCCAGTTTAAAAATCATAATAAAAGAATATTCACATGGAAAAAGCCAGATGATACTGCACGATATTGAACAAAAATGTAGAAATCATCTGATCGACTGCAAAGCTTGTCCTAGAGCAGGCACTGATAGCTACAGTAATTTAGTAATAATGAAATGTAGATTGAAGTTTAAAAACCTAAAGAAACGGTGTCAGATGACTCAGTGGAATTCACGATTTTAAGACTGAGGAGGAGGAGATAAAGAAGATATATGAGGAATACAACGCCAGAGGTCTGAATAAAAACAATAAGGTAGAAAATATAGAAGAAGAATGGGAGAATGTTAAAAAGGAAATCCTTAAATCAGCAGAAGCAAACTTAGGCAGAACAAAGAGAACTGGTAGAAAACCTTGGATATAAATGGATATATTGCAGCTGATGGAAGAACATTCAAAGTATGCTCATGCTAGTAATGAAGAAGGAAAAGGAACTATGAACAATTAAGAAGTATTATAAAGAGGAAATTCAAATTAGCAAAAGAAGAGTGGATTAAAAAAAAGTGTTCAGAAGTGGAAAGAAGTGATCAGTAGTAAAATAGACGAAGATGAAGTTCTAATAAGAACTACCACATGAAAATAAAAAAGTACAAAACAAAGATAATGAAGTGTAGTAGAAATAATGTACATGCATCAGTGAATATAAAAATTGGAAGAGAAAAATTACGGAGTTAAAAGAATTTTGTTATTTGGGAAGTAGAATTACTTAAGATGAACAAAGCAGGAGTGATATAAAATGCCAAATAGCACAGGCAAAATGAGCTTTTAGTCAGAAATTTAATTTACTTACATCAAAAATTTATTTAAACAATAGAAAAACATTTAGTATGTGTTTTTGGTTCCAGCATTATATGGAAACTGAGATGATCAGAATACCTGAGAAGAAAAGATTACGAGCTTTTGAAATGTGGTGCTGTAGGAGAATGTTAAAAATCAGATGGGTGGATAAAGTGGCAAATAAAGAGGTGTTGCAGCAAATTGATGAAGAAAAAAGCATTTAGAAAAATATAGTTAAAAGAAGAGACAGACTTATAGGTTACATATTAACAATTTCTGGGATAGTTGATATTGGAGAGATATGTAGACTGGAAAAATTGTGCAGCAATTTAAAACATTTGAAATATGTAAAACAAATTTTTAGGGATATAGGATGGAGGAGGTGTACCAAAATGAAACAACTGACACTAGATAGGGAAGCCAGTCAAATGACTGAAGACAAAAAAAAATATAGGAACATCCCTCATACTCATTCAGTAACCTGGACTGAATAGAATTTTTAATTCTATTTTAATGTTTATTAACAATATATTCAGCTCAATGAAAAAAGCAAAGAGAAGTTAGCATTTCACTCCTCAATTCCCTAGTAAACCTGACATGGTATGAGTGGTTTTGAGAATAGTCAATTCAGTTTTGGGGACATATCTTATTGTTTAAAATTCTTTATAAAAAATATATAGCCTAATGTTACAGTCAAAATGTTTTCTATGGTTTATATTATTGTAAAAATTTTATTTATGTTATCTGAAATCTTCCAAAAGCTTCCTTTTGATTAAGCAAGTAAGAGTTTTATATGTATTAATTAATATATTAAAGACTATTCTATAGGCTAAACTGAGTTGTTAATCAATTTTTAAAATTATCTTAATTATTGAACTAGTTTAACACATGAGATTTATTAACTAGGCTCGCTAAAAATGCATATGATGTTTATTGCTGCAATTTGAAGCAATTTATTTTATTATGGAACCTGCTGTATAATGAAATATCATTACTTTCATAGAAAGCAACTCAATTTATTCCTCTGTTATCACTTATACGTATTACTTCTACGAGAATTAGAGGTATATAGTGTAAAACAATAAATTAAATTAAATTAGATAAATAATAACTTATTATGTGATATAATCATTATGTTTATAAGTTATAGTTCTGTATTTTATGAAAAGAAAATTATAGTATAATAATAAATAATTAAAGGTAATAATTTAACATCTGAATGTACATTACCTATTAATAATAGGTTGTTAGGTTACCGATGCTTATGTGAGATATTAATGAATAAACTGCAATCATATTAGACGTAGTATATAGTGGTGGTAGAACTTTGAAGCCGGTGTTATAATACAGAAAATGAAAACAACATTGGCATATTTACTATCGTGTTCAACCAGCCATTTAAATCTTTACATACCTATATCAGGTGCTATATTTCAATTCGGTTGAAATATTTAAGCGAGGCTTGAATTAATTATAGGTCGGGATAAAGAGAGTGCGATGGTTGTTGAGGAACGGGTGGGGGGAGGAGTAGAGATTAGCATCAGATTTGTCAGACGTGAATGTATATTAAGCTCTTGTTTATAGTTTAGTTTGTTATATTATCCTGTTTAGGGTTACCTCTACTACAATATTGTAATGAGCACAGAGATGAAGTAATTTCATCAGCCGGTATTAGGTGTGTGTGCCATCCAATTGTTAATCTATTGTAACAGCCCGTTTATTGTACCTTGTAGGAGTATTATCGACTATAATATACCCCAAATGATTTAGCATTGCAGGTTGAATGGATTTATTGAAACGACGTTGTCTATAATATTGCAGCCATTACATGCGGTACCAACGCGCGGCCACTGCTACATTATTGATGCTAATTGCAGTCAAGCACAATAGTAATTGATTATTGCCTTACGCAACCACCTGAGTCTGTGCTCGGTCGTAACTGCCTCTATGTTCTGTTACAATATCTATTTATGCATCAATGATTTCATTCTTCCATTATTCACGGTTTCCATGAACTTGTCGTATACACTTACTTGTTATAACAAATATAGATAGGCTATAATAATATTTAAATATAACTTACATATACGTTTTACATAATTTTTAATCAATTTTCTATTACACTGCTGGCAAGACCGTTTCTATGTTTTATAATAGGACTGGTATTTCTAATACTAGAAGCTCCTCATAATAGTTGGTCATTATTAAACATGCTTATTTGTATATTTCTCAACACATCAACTTTGGGCCAGTAAATGATAAAAATCCAGAGTTTTTCTGAAGAATTCTATTAGAATTTCGTTTAATCGGAATAATGTATTCTGGATCGGTTTCTAGATTTGCGAAAAAAATTCAGAATTAGTTTTATATAAAATTCAATCGCTTTAACTCGTTTTTTTTCTTTTTTAAACTAGAGTTGTCATTACATTCGCTTTATGAAATTATGAATTTAAAATTTAAGAGTTTGTCAGCTGATGAATAATACCAAGCTTAAACTTATTTCGAACCGAGAATCTTTCGAATGAAATATAAATAAGCTACCCACTCCACTACACGCAAGATATATATATATATATATATATATATATATCAATTGTATATTTATGCGATATTTTTTATTTTAATTTTTCATTTTACTGTTTATTAATATACAAGCAAATTTCTCCAGCTAATTAAAGATTAAAACTGAATTTAAATCACTATATTTTTCCTATTAATCAGGGTTACAATAAGTTTTTACTATAAATATAAAATATTTAACTATTCTGTATAATTATTATAAAAGCAAAATATCACTCATTCATTAATTTAACCAATCAGTAATTTTTCGGTATCCATTTATATATATATATATATATTTTTAGAAAATTGATTATTTTTAAGTGTTAAAACTAGGTCTTATTTAATCACTGCATATCCCAGTGAAATCGTGAAAATATGGCAATCTCCGGGATATCCAGAAATCTCCTCTGGGATATCTGGCAATC
>JAAAKQ030000001.1:1257668-1269685 GCA_010016005.3 Zanna intricata | reverse complement strand
ATATATATATATTTACTAACCTTTGATTATAAAAAGAAAAAAATATTACAATAAATAATAATTCAATAAAAACAATAAAAAATATAAATAAATAAAATAACAGAATTTGTTAATGAAATAAAATTTTACGTACTTTTCATTTTAAAAAGATGTGTGTATGTAATTTAATAAGCATGCAAGGGAGTCATGTAGTGTCCGCATAAGATATTTTATGATCATAATCCGACAAGGCGCAGGTTTAAATCATCATCTTTTGTTACATGGAGTTTAATGTAAAACATTACTCTGAAACAGTAATATTCACCATTCACTATTATACACTGAAATTTTTCACAGCGTTCCAATTTTTGATAGTATGTAAAAACTAATACCATGTTTTAATCTCTGATGAAACTTTCTACGTATCAACTTCGAGGACATGTAATTTAAATTGTGTGAATGGTATTTCTGTTGGTAATTTGTAATTTTGATGAAGCGAAAATAGGAGGAATGAAAGAAAGATAGTGAATTATAAGATTTCTAAAAGAAATCGTACCCATCATGCCATCAACAGCCATAGATTGAATGATGAAGTAGCTTTCCCAGCAATTTTCTATCAACGCTAAAAGAGGAATATCATAATTTTTTTTACCGGCCTACTGTCATATAATTTAGAAATTCTCCGAATAATGTACTAGTACAAGGAGAATAAAATATTGAAAAAAAACTCGACAAAAGAATATTTTAAAACAATTCAATTCTGTTTGGAAAAGTAGATAAATATTTAATAAGTTTCTGAGATGAATATATTCAAAGTATAAGGCCTGTAATAAAAAATTAATAAAACCAGTAACCAGAAGTTATTATATTAATCCCTACTCCTTATTTCAGTAAATGCGGTATTTGGTCAACTGCAGTTGTGATCTAAGACAAACTAGTAAAACTAGTAGGGCGGTTTGAGTTATCCAGTGTCCACACTGTCTTGATTCAGAAGCCCTACGGCGTGACCGATTGTTCTAAAACTAATGTCAAGATGTCAGACCACGTCTTTACTTCCGGGCTTGTTTGCTTAGCTTAACTGTATGTAACTTTATGACACAATGTGTGGATTTATCTTGATGGAATTCTTTTAATAATTAAAAAACTAAGTTTATCAATTTTTAGTTAAATTTTTAAAACATGGATGAAGAATTTGTAATATACCATTGTAAATTACTATACAAAAGAATTTAATTAACAAATTTACTTAATGAATTTAATTAATAATATTTATGATAATAATTAATAGCCGAAAAGATTTATAAAAATAGTTGGTAAAGAAGTTATAGTATCCACTTCCCAGAGTTGAAACAATGAAATATGACTTGTAGTTTATGTTGTTAATTTACAAATATTTTACTCCTAAAGTAAGAAGGGATTTATTTTTTCATAAAGAATTTATCTGAAAATTATATTTTTTCGTCTCTTTTTTAATAAGAAAAATTTCTCTATAAAACATTGTCTCTAATTCAGATTAGGGTGATAATTAATAATAATAAAAAAAAAAAATAATAATAGTAATGGATATGGACACACAGTGGCGCGTTGCACTAGAAAACAGATCTGTGTTTGTGGTGAACCACTCCATCCTGTTTACCCATGCAGGGATACACCTGCGTGCATCAATTTTCAGCGCGATATCGAAATTGTCAACATATAAAGAAGAGGTAGCAGTCTAAGAGATTAAGGCAACTCTAAGATGAGCTACGTCTAAGCGAGGACAATTGAAAAACAAACATCGCCGAAGACAATGTCATATGCCCAAGCTGTGTTATCTCTTGCAGCTTCTTTCAATGGAAAGGGTGTGATTGCTGAACTGTCTCCAGCATTAAGCAGTTGACCAGCTGTTAAGCAAAAAAATTAGTTTTTGTTGAGAAGTGAACTTTGAAGACGAAGGACAATGAATGCAGGTAACAGAAGAAGCCTGAACCAAAAGTTAAAATCACCAAAATCTCCATGTAGAGAAGTGAGAAGATAGAGGTGAGAATTTAAAAAAAAATTTGGAAAAAACAAAAATGGATACCCGAAAATTACGAAGGCCTTTAGCAGAGAGGGCACCTCTGGAACCTCCAAAAGCCCAGAGGACACAAAAGGGTAAAACGAGTACTAAAGTCGCCTCATGTATGCCTTTGGATATTGAGTTGAGTAATTCAACCGCCGAAAGTATCATTGGAGATCGCATCAAGTTGGGATTCAATAATAACAAAGGTAGGAAGATGTCATGTCTGAAGCCTCAAACACATTGTCATCAGAATTAGAGGCCATAAGGAGAATAGAGAAAGGATGGCCGAAAGGAAAGCCTGGGAGGTAAGCAAGTATGATAATCAAGATTATTAGTGATTGTGTTTCAGTATCAGAGTTTAAAATCAAGAATGAATTAGTTTTCGGTTTCATTGGAAGTGTGAAATAACATAAGTATTATTTTCTTTCTTTTAAAGTGGAAGGGGATAATTTCTATCTGTGTGGTCATTAGCCTCTTTTACAATCATTAGTCGATGCTCCTAAAAAAAAAAAAACTACATTTTGGACACTTAATAAACTACTTTCTTCGACATCTTATCTTAATGTCACACATATCCACTATGTATTATGTCGCTGCCTATTTTATTCACAGAAGGAGCTTGATTTAAAGCAAAAATTAGCATAGATTCAGTAAAATTACAATCTACCTTGAAATGAAGTGTAATAAAGTAGATTTATAAACTGTTCTTTTTTAACACGGTATATCATGGATAACAAAATCCAAATTTATTTTTACCAAATTTCAGAAGAGCTTTTTCATAGAAAAGATTATTGTCTATTGATGAAAACAAAAAGAAAAAAAAATTGGAATAAATATCATAAAATGAAAAGAGAAATTGCTGACCATAACACTGGTCACTAGAAAGAATTTTAAGTAAGCGTTACTTTTTCAAAAAAAGGAGAAACTCTTAAGCATTTAGAGTGAGTGGGATTATGTAATAAGTTGTTGTTAAATTTTCTATGTAATTACACAACTATTTGAACAACGTTGAAGTATCAAATTTTACCAAAAGGTAGGGGGATGCAAAAAAGATGCCTCATCATGTGCAGGAGATCAGTGAAAAAACTAAAAGTTAAAGTTCAAAAACTAATTATCAGTAAATATTTTTAATTGCTTACAAATGTCAAAGAACCTCGTATCCAGGAAGAAGATACATACAGATGAGGCAAACTTATGGCATTACAGTGAGGAAGAGAGCCATAATAGTGGGACGCAATAGGAGGCTCCTGGAAGGGGTGCTCCTCAAAATAGCGTCAGCAGATGTCTCGTTGTCAACGAAGGCAGTGCTGGCGATAACAGGTATGCCACCTCTCCAGCAGGTGGCAATGAGTCGTATATTGAGTTAACAGGGGGTATCTAAAGAGATCGCTAATGCGACTGTCTTCAGGGACTGGCAAGCCAGATGGGATGCGTCCACTAAGGGAAGGGGGAAGTATCGTTTGATTACACAATCGATCCGTGGGCCGGGAAGGGAATTTATGAACTGAGCTTCTGGCTCACGCAAATCCTGACCGCACACGCAGTCTTCCGTACTTACCTATGTGGAAGGAGGAGAGTGGAGGACCCCTCAAGTGTCGTGACCTCAACACATTAGGGTACGTTATATTCCAGTGCCCCCCATGAGAAAAGGAACGCCGTGGCTGTGCTCCTGTCACTAAGAAAATCAACTTAGAAACCATCATACATACAATGCTCGAAAGTCTGGTACATTTAGAAACAGTTGCAGGATGAGTAACGGGATTCTACAAAAAAAAGATCGGGTTGCAAGGGGGTGAGGGACAGTCCTTTGTGGAGTTCCGTTCGTCCCTAGCTAGCGCGGGTGGGCGGTAGTGATGAAGCAGAGGGACTTACCAAGCTGAAAAAAAGGAGCCCCGGCGGGCGGAGTCTCCTCTTTGGGTGTGTCCCTATTACAGGCGAGGAAAAGAGGACCGAGTCCCGGTTGCTGGATGGGAGTAACTAGGAACAGCATAGCCGGGTCTGGCTACTAAGATTTGGCAGCTTGAGGCGCAGGTACCTCCCGGAACCGTGATGATGCTTAATTGGATCCGATCAAAAAAAAAGTACAATGAAAAAGATATTGGAAGGCCGGCATTGTTTCGAAACTCACGTGTATTTATAAAAAAGAGTAACTTTCTAATAAGAACTTTCATCAATCGATTATCGGAAAGAATGATAATTAAATGGAATTAGGATAGTTTTACATCCGAGACGTTAACTGATTTGAGAATGCGCAAATTACAGCAGGATTTGCGTACAAGCTGCTTTTCAAGTCCTACAAAAATAAAAAGTTCCTCTTTATGTCCAACTGGACACGTTGTAGTGTGCAAATGGTGTTTGCAACTTGGTGTTTGCCTTGAAGATGTTTTTTACGTGTATAAAGGCTTGTGATGTACTCAGCAGTACATTTTCTATCACCGAGAACGAATTTAAAAAGCACATGTTTTATGTCTAAAGAGTTTCTTCTTTAAACTTATTTAAGAGAGTTCTTTCTTTTTTTAGAGAAAATTTTTTCTGCCTATTTCCAGGCAGCCTTTGTGCTCATTTCGGAGAGGTGAGAAAAATAAGTACAGCAGTACGGTTTGCTATTGTTCCTTAATGTCATTTCAGATTAATGTCTCTCTCAGGAAATATATTTTAAGATAGTAAATTACAATCATAATATTTCTCTAAATTATTTTTTCTTAGATGTTGAACTAAGAATAAATTTCTTTAAAAACTGTTTTTTATATTTTTAAGTCAGAAATTATTCTGAGGCTTTTTTTTTTAAAGATTTGAATATAAAAAGTTATGAGCACATATAAAGAAGTACGTATCGACAACACTAATGCGATCATACCACTTTTCAAGAACACAATATCTGGTATGTTTATTGTTTTTAAAATACAACAAATTAAAATTAGCTATGAATTTCAAAGATTAAAAAAATTTTTTTTTTTAGTTATCTTTAGGACATTTTTTATGAAGAATACAGAAGAATCCTCGAAATAATATTTCCCTAGAAACACTTTTTCAGATTACAGCTATCATTCAGAATACAGCCTGATACCAGTTAGTAGTCACTATTCGGTCTGTTATTTTTTCATTCTTAAAAGTTGAATTTCTACAATTTTACGCAAACTAACAATTAGTTATATTTTATTTAAAGCAGCAATTATCCGCGATAATGAAGAGTAAAATATATAGTACAAATTGAATGCTGCCTTCAAGTTTTAATTTTTTTTTTAGCCATAGAATAGATTGACGAGGTGCTGAATGTGACGGAGAAATGAAGAAAGGTAAGTGGGTTGGATGTTTATTATTGACTTCTTCAATTCGTTTTTGTTACTAGGTTTTTTATTTTATTAAATCTGAATACTCGTACGGCTACTACTAGTTCTGTAAGAAATTTTTGCAGTTTACTTGTAGAACAATGAAGTAATAATAATGTAAACGATACTTGTATGAAACGAATCTCTGTTTTCCCTTCGTCATAAGTATTATTTTATTATTTTTCATTTCATCACTGGCTGTTTTTTATGATTAGAGTAAACATGATAGTAACTAAGTTATCAGTACTTTTTCAGAAGTTTTTTTTTTGTTTTCTAGCTTTTGTAATTTAGCTGTCTTTTTTTTATTTTCAGTCATTAAGCGAGTTCATGCTTTGCTTACACATTTGTATTGTATGTATTCTAATTTCCTGTACTGGAATTTTTTTAACGTAAAAAAATTAATTAAACGTATAAAAATTAATTCATTAAACGTATAAATAATTATACATATTAATTTATTCGATCTAAGTCACACTTATATCTTGAATGCGTTTTATTTCTATTACTCCCATTGATATTTTGGCAACTTTTCTAATTGTAACTGCTTAAAGTTTCTAGAACACCAGGAAATTTATTTTTAATATTACCTAAAAAACAACTAAGCCGTATTTATTCAAAATTTAAGGCATACATCAACAAGAAGTTATTTTTACTACAGGTTAAAATTATTCAGTTCGTATTAGTTTTACACTCAACTGTGAATTTTTTTTTTGTTCTATTCTAGTATTTTTTTTGGAAGATTTATGTAGTTTCTTCTTATTAGTAATTCTTTATGCTGGATGATGCAGAATCTTTTTAAATCTGATTTATCAAACTGTTTGGGATTCTTCCAGTAAATTTCTGTTGATATATTTTGCAACATATTTTTGTATTTTGTACACCTAACTTTTTAATCTTATTCTAGAATGATAAGTGTGTATTAAGTTGTATTTATTTAGTAAGCTTGTATGCCGCCTATCTCAGTCTATATAGTATTATGATAAACAATAAATGAATTTATTTATTTTTAATAATGAAATTATGACGAAAGAAATTTTAAATTTCTTTTATATTCTTGCGCTATTAATAATTTTATAGATTTTCCTTTACCTCTTTTAGGTTATAGCGTAATTTCGAAGGATCAATATTTACCTATAATTTTTTTCATTTGTTTGTCATAAGCAACTAGCTTTAAGTTAGTTATCACGTTTTATCTATAGTTTCTGAAACACTGACATTTAGAATACTTTTGAGCATGAATTCATCTACATTAGTTTGGTCTATAATATTTGTAAAATTAAATGGTTTTTGAACAATAGAAAAAAAAGAAAGAACAAAATTCTCGCGAGGAAAACGTTTTTGGCCAAGTAGAACTTTTGGATTTAAAAAAAAAAAAATGGTAAGTGTAATTTAAAGTCCTGTTAAAAAATTTCTAAAAAAAGAGAACAATACAGAAAAAGGATTAATCAGCCTGACTGACCCACTCAAAACAATTTCCCATTAGACCTCGGTTCAAATACATCATTAAGATTATTTATAGTTTCTCAAGGACCCCAATTCTTTTATTTCTGAATTTAAATTCTCTTCTTTCACTAAATTTCACATATTTTCCGCCCACCATAACTTCGAAAGTTGAACTGAAATAATTGTAATGGGTACCCTCTTAGTACGGATTCAAAACTAATTTTCAGTTATGGAGAAATTTCATCTCATCCTCTAACTTTGAACTTTCAAGTGTTTAACTGTTACTTAGTGAAAAGCCATCATAACATGAAAAAAAAAAAAAAACAAATATATATAGTTTTATTTCAAGTCTGCTGCTTTAAGTGAATAGTCATAGAGAATAAGCGTTGTGCTATGTTAAAAGTTGATTCCTTTGCATGTTCCCCTCTGTCGCATTTTCAAAGCTGCACAGTATGAATACACTATCTCTACTCTATATATGTATATGCACCTCTATTGTAAACGAGGTTATTTTTCTTTAAGAAGTTATTACAAAAAATCATCTTTATTCTGTTGTACCTAAAAAAAAAAAAATCTGACCTTTCATTTGCTCTGTTAAATCCTCTGGGATATTACATGGACTATCAGTTTCAAAAGTGTCACAGAGCATAAAAATAAAATGAGGATTCTAAGGTAGTAGTGATGATCAAATAAAGGCTAATTAGTTCAAATAATTACTGACTATTACAATTAATATCAAACAGAATATCAAATATGGATATGGGAATATGAATAGGCGGCCAACATATCAAATATGCACACTGTCCTTTAATATGAAATCGCAGGATTCAGCCGAAATTACAGAATATTTTATACGATTTAAGTAAGCCATTTAGCGTTCTTATGAAACTATTTACAAATAACTATATAATTTTCTTGGATAATATATTAAAAAAAAACGTATTTTACGTTTTATTTATTTATGATTTGAACGTTTATCAATTAAAGAAAAATTGCGGAGTAAATTTCCATTATTAATAAAAATCGCTATTATTATTTCGGTTTCTGTTTATTTGTTAGTTTTCACTGCCTGCAATAAATCAGATAATTAAAAATTAAATATTGCTAAAAATTTTTATGCTAATAAAAAATTGTTGAAAATAATTATTATAAATGTCTTATTCATGAATTTATTAATAATTTTTAAAAGCAAATCTGCTATCAAAAAATAAAAAAAAAATTCTATCACTCATTTCCTCAGTTTTGTGTGGCTTTAATAAGATTGTTTATTAACAGTTCCAAAAAATTTGTTAAGATGTCTGTAACTTCAGAATAACAAAAGAGATCTGCCGACGCATTTATAACGTAGCTATAAGTAGTTGTAACTTAAATACGATTGAATAGTTGTAATAGAGTAAGGTGACGTAGTAAGAATTGAGTTTTTCATTCTCTTGACACATTATACTGAGGAACAGTTTTGAGTTTGTTGAAGGAAAAAATATATGAAACAGAATCCAGTTTTTATTAAAAAAAAAAAGGTCATTAGATATCTTAAAAAGAATTTAGCCCTAAGGATATTTTATAAATAGTTTAGGATAGGTATAGTATAGTGTAGGATATGTTGTATAGGACAAGAATATTTTATTTTATTTTACTAATTATTAATTCATCTGTTTATTTATCGGGTACTTATCATTTACTGAATATTTGTACACTAATTTATTACTTACTTTGTATTGTTTTGAGACTGCACAGAGTAGGAATAAGTAAAGCAGAGCGGTGGATCGATTTATCACCTAGTCGACAGGAGAAAAATCTATCGTTTTCGCGAGTCGAGTAAAACGACTTACCACCTAGGGCCATGCAAGACTCTCCTTATTTTTTAATCTGAATCCTTGCAATTAGTGGAAATATCCAAGAGCCGGGAAACACGCATGCATGCCGGAGAATTGAGATGGGGTGCGAGAAGGGAAAGGCAGGGAAGAAAAAGGAAGAAGAAAAGCGAGAAAGAAAGAGATGGAGTAAGAGAAAGGTTCAGTTCCTTTTTTCAGTGTATACATGTCTCTCCCTTCTCATTTATATTTTCTCTCATTTTGCTTGGCCAGATTTTAACGATTGCTTCACGTCGAGCGCGCACACACCCGCACATACACTCACTCACACAAATACAGTTCACGGCTCCTGCAAGTAAAAGAATAGAATCAGGGGGTTGGTTGATAAGGGGGTGGCGGAGGAGTTGGAATGGGGAAGAAAGGGGTTGATGAGTGCGCGAGGGAGATGGAAAATGAAGAAATTCAAACTAAGACACATCCATACATTTTCTTGAGTAAAAGACCGAGAAGGGGGTGAAATTTTCTTCTTTCCCTTAGTCTTTCTATCTCACCCTCTTTTTCTATCATCTCCTGTCTCTCTTCCTTGTACGTATGCAAAATAAGAAGTGACGTACCCTCGGAAGCAGCGGCAGCTCTTTCAAAGATGGAAATAAGATAGCATGCTCACACATTGAGAGAGCCGCTCCGCCGTCTTATTTTTAATGGCAAAGTCATGTTAATGAATAAAAGTTATGCCCCTTCATATAGAAGATTCCTTTACACCCTCCCAGGAAGAGGGAGACATTGCGGGACTGGGGAGACCGCATAAAACCATCGGCTCATCCACTCAGTGTATTCTTCAACTAAGCGTCACAGTATAGTATATAAATGAGTCATTATAAGTTATTCTAGCTCGGAATAACTCATATGAAACGGCATGCTAAAGAAGCCTGACCCAAATAATGTTCATCCACATTACTATGATTTTATCATCTCTCATTCTGTGAGACCCTGGAATAAATCTTACGGTGTCAACTACTTATTGTGTTTTATTTTATATGTAAATGACAATCACCTCATTTTGTTTGCAATTGCGTTTACTCTAAACAGAGAATATTCTTAAATTAGTTTATATGATATATTACTTCTCTAAAAACATAAAAAATTAAGCGTTTTAAGATTCATTACAAATAAATAAGTACCTGAAAAGTTACTTACACATTTATTATAAAAGTTAAGATTATGCTTCTTTACTTTGAAACTTAACTTCTACAACGAGTGGAATAAATAATTTAAACTGCTTTAATTGCGTTTCTCGTAATTATGATAGTGTAACTAAACTGATCTTCTAAGAGAGCATTCGTTTAATTGATTGTACTTCTACTTCTTGAATTATATTCCTTAGTTGTTAAATTTTTAGAACACAAGAATATAATAATAATTTGTTTAAGCTGTATTTGGTAAAATCCGATAGAAAATAGAGATTAATGATCTACGCTATTGAAAATTACTTCATGAATCGCATTGCTATTTAAATATTAAATTGATTATCATAAATATAGAATGAAAACTAATAATTAATTTAGTCCATTATTTATTACATTTTGATTAAAATATACATGACTGAACTACATAAATCAATATAAAGTATAAATCATAAAGCAGTATTAGTGCTTGTAAAAAAAGCTCAACAAACTAGTGAACAAACTCAACACTACCGTGTTGAGTTTGTTGTATGTACGTATATGTAACACTTACAAACAGCGCTCATATTATTAGCCTAACTACTCTAATGTTTTGAAATAAGTCTTTTAGGAAAAAAAGTAATTACTTCCTTCCAGTTCTAATTATATCCATACCTCTCGATTTAGCGTAAAAAATGATATAAACACGATACTACTCTGAACGAATTCTAAATGAAACTTATAAAGATACATAAAGATAAATAGACGAAATTGAAACAAAAAGATAGTAAAAACTGATAAAATTAGCCAACAATATTTTTACTTTTTAAAAATGATTAATTTTAATTTTGTAATATTTCATATTATATTAAAAAGTCTATTTGTATAGACAAAACAATATAATATTTATTATTAAAATATTAAATGATTGCAATATGAACAACTATTTAATTATTCTGTAAAAGAAAAATAATCAACTACCATCAAGAGTTACATACGAAAGATAAATGATTTCGAGGCAGCGGGCGATATGGTTAAAGCCTATCCAAACATCCATTGATGATGAACATGAATGGAATTTACAAAGTAAGTTGTATAAATTAGAAGACAGATTTTAATCAATTTTACAGAAGAATAGTGTAAATGGAATTGTTCTGTAATTAATCCTTTTGATCATAATACACACATTTTACTTTTTAAATAATTAAAGATTATTTCTTCTGACAACTTTATGTTTTTACTTATTATTGTTATTTGTTTATGTAAAATTTGTGAATTAACTTGGGGATTAAATATAAAACCGCAATTCATTGGCTGGTAGTATACACAAAAATTAAATTCTTCGATTAATAAAATTTTTGAATCATTTTGTTGTTTAATGAGATCACCATTTTAAACTAAATTTTTTTTTTGTTACCAACATTTATTTATTGCAATAGCAATCGATTGAATAACTGTCAACAAAGCCAAAAGCTTTCCTTAAATAAACGTATAGTTCATACATTCTTCAAATAAGTAATTAATCGCGAGTAAAAGAGAATATTTAGTGGGTATTATTTTAGCGGGCAATATTTTGTGTATTATATTATAACATGATATTAAGTCTAATAATATTAAATTTGTAGCAAGTAGTGATATTAAAAAAATAGTAAACACACAAAAAAGATGCAGGGATTATTACATAAATTATGTTGAAGTTATTTCATTTGTGTTTATTTTAATAACTACCAACAACATAATGAATTAAGTAGAACTACTACTATATACATATTTCAATTCAATTAAATTTATTCCTTCTATGGAATATTATATTAACACATATCTTACCTTAATTTTTCATGAAAGTGGTCCGCATCCTAATTTATGATTGAAATAATTCCGTTATTGCAGTATAAAAATATTAAAATAATGATAATTGCGTATTAATTTACAAGAGTGCTGCTATCTTTGCAGTTTTTATTAGAATGTCTCCCTCAGAAGCTGTGGTTAATGAAATTGAAGTATATATATGTACAGTATATTTTAGTTTTCTAAACCCAATTTGGATGGTGGAATGATTCTCGCTAAAGAAATTTAATTATTTTAATTTATATGCCTTTATGATAGTTATCTTGCTTGATACAACGATCTAGAATTCATTATTTTAACTTCAGTTTAACCCTGCTGTTCTGTTCGGGTCATATTGACTCGAAAACATTTTTATTTACTTATAATTTTCCTCCCGTTAATGATATAAGTTTCTGATTCTATG
>JAAAKQ030000001.1:1183368-1215028 GCA_010016005.3 Zanna intricata | reverse complement strand
TGGGTTTTTCTTATTTTTCCGTCGATGGATTTCTGTCTGGTTGTTTTTTTTTTTTGTGGGGGGGGGGGGGGGGCCGGGAAGGTTTAAAATGCATTTACGTACGGAGTGTCAGGTTCCCATTGGTGCTCTATATATTATAATTATTATATTAATAATACAAAATTATTTATGCGGTCAGATTCATTTATATAATTTTTATTCATTTATTCAAAATTTCCTTGTCTAAAAGAACCTAGTATATCCGTAGATAAAGTAAGGTAAACAAGTAGAATTATCTTATAAACAGTGTTTGTTATTTATATATTGTCAATTCACTGTGCTGCGGATGACGTGACATGGAAGTTTCCTCCAATTGCAACTTACACTTCTTTTAAAATAGACTTGTAATAAAATTACTTGCTATCTCTCAGAAGTTCTTTATAAAAATTTATAAAAAATTAACAAAAATTTTAGAATTTCCTTAATTTTTATGGAACGAAAGATCATAAGGAATCTAATATTCGGTCCATGAATTTAAATTACATCTCTATCTTAAATAAATCCGTCGAAATAATCACTGCAATCACTAACGTACACCGATATCATTTATTTAAAACTCTGCATTGTATAGACTTTCTTTGAGGCTATATATTTTGACAATCATGTTTTTTAACAAAATATATGAATTATTTATCTGTATGGTTAGGTTAAAAACTTAATGCAAAATCTTATTACTGAATGCTAAGCCAAAACTAAACAAAACATGTTCCATTATTTTTTATTCCATCTTTATGTCATTTAATATTAATAATATTAGAATTTGTCACATTTACTCCAATTTACTGATATTTATTCCAATTTAAATAATATTGTCAATTCTTACTTTTAAAATAGATTTTGGTTATTTTATATAGTTGATTCATAAACAAAACACCTAAAAATAATAATAAATTATTATTCACAGGCTTCAATCAGTTAAGATTGCAATCTAAATAATATCTACCATTAATCATACTTTTTTTTTTCTAAATAAATTATTAAAATTCTATTTATATTGTTTGTTAGCAGCATATTTCGGATTGGCTATATTGTACAAGTAAAATCATTATTAGTGCTAAAATCGGTCGAATTTCTATATACAGAGTATTACAAAGAATTGTATTTTCTTTGCTAAAAATGATTAAAGAACTAAAACCAATGAAGGAAAAACAATAAACAGAAATTTTTCACCTTCAAATATAAATAATTTTCTCAATTACATTTAAAACACTGAACCGATCCTAAGGGAACACGAAGATTTTTTTTTAAATTTAAGCATACGATATTTAACAATAGCTAAAAATAACACAAGAAATAATTTATTTTTTATTTTAAACTGCGAAATATTTAACTTATAATGAGGATACAAATAAATAAATAATTTTTACGCCTATTTATAGTCTACCGTTATAAGTAGGCATATTTTTTAAATTTTAAAACAGGTTATTTTAATTAATCTATCACTAAGGATCAGGAAATGTGTGTTTTTTTGTGAATTTAGTTGTAGCTAAAAGAAAACTAATCAAATCTAAAAAAAAAACACAATATCAAATATGGAACTGAAGTAAAATCTGTATTTATTTTGAAGAACTATGATTATTTATTTTTGCCATCTTCAAAGTTACAAAAAATATATAAGAAGAAGCGCTTACATTTTATTCAAGCCGTATTAAGTTTTTTTAATGCCATTTTACTTTTTTAAACCGTTAATTATTTCGTTCATTAAAATAAACTGTTGTAATACAAAAAATAAAATTACTTCTTATTTCTTACCTCACATGTATTCTCTATTTGATGGCATTTTTAAATAAGATGGTGGATAATGTATATTTTATTTCCTATATATATAATAAGTGCAAGACAGATATGACTTATTAGACAAATACTTGAATCAGAACGATACTTATCTGAATTTGTCATCAGTAATGATAACAGCTCTTTCTCACCCCCGTCAGTTGAAATCAACATGATCCAAGAAGTATATAGGAGTGTTGCGCAACGAATTATTATCATACTGTTCACAGATGAAGAGTTCATTACATTTCAGATTTATATAAGTTAACATTCAGTTAAGGAATGAAAGTATTTCTCGGCATAGAATGGGTGAATAGCTTAAGTCATTCAGAGTTGGTCGGAAAAGAGTTGAAAATTATACGCACATCGGTCAGTATTGCAGACAATGAAGACAATACAAACTTACTGAAATTGAGCGCTTTCTTTATTAAAGTGCTCTGAAAAAATAGGAATGTATATAGAAACAATAATTAGAAGTTATCTTGAAATTTATTTAAATTAGTGCTAGTTCGGTAGCCTGAACACAAGGACATGTCACAGCAAACAGTCGATTCATTAAATCACTTCCTGATTTTCATTTTAAAATCTCACCTAAACAGGCGTGACATTATTTTCCAAATCCAGAATCATCTTAAAATAGTATAAATTTATTCAATTATTAACCTAAGCGCATTAAATTTATTTAGAAAATATATAAATGTAAGACAATTTTTTTGTATTGTGCTACTCCAATCTCTATGAAAAAAGAATAATTTTAAATTTATTACTTAAATATATTTACGAGTATTGGTCAATATTATATGAAATTAATTATTAACTTTCTTCAGGATTTTTTTTTAAATTTTTATAATGTTAATTTTGAAACAATTTATAAAATGTTCCGATACTAATTTTTTAATTATTTAAACAATATAATATCATTTTTACGTATTTTTTTCCAGTTGTGTCTTCGATTTTTCAAACTTCAGAAATATTTAACTTATAATAAAAATTTTATTATATTGATGAATTCTAACAAAAAAAAAAAAAAAATCTGAGATATTACTAATAAAATTTTTGTGTAAAAAAGAAATTTAAATATTGCGATATGAAATTATTTCAAATAAGGAAATGATTTTGTTTATTGTGATTTCAACTTCCTTTTTGTTTATCTGTTGGCTACTTAGTCAACCAAATATATTGAAATTATTTTAATATAACTCATTTTTTTTTTTTTTTTTTTTTGGGGGGGGGAGAGTAAATGTAAATATTAAGTACTACCTTGTAATTAAAACTTATAAAATTAGCTTGAAGATTTTACTCGATGGTTATCAGTAAACGTATTAAGAAGTATAAATATTCGTATATCTTGAGAGATTAAAAAATAAAATAAGCTACGATAATGACAGTGCGCTACGGCAATCCCATTTACGCAGTTACAAAAAAATCACAATAGATTTAAATAGTGAGAAAGATTTAAATTTATCTTACACTGTTTTACAACTCTAAAATCATGCAGAAAAATCTATTAACCGTTTTATAATGCAAATACAGACTGAAAAATGAATTTTATGGTTCTAAATAAACAAGTAAAAATAATACTCGGTAACCAATGATAAAAGATCACTCCAGTACTATAAATTTCTTTTTTGATATTGGCGAAACTTATATTTATCAAAAATATTTGCATTTAGGTGATACTGAAGTGACAATCAACAGACATATATCAACAAAAAAGGTTTCTATTTTTTTAATTTTTTTTTTGTATTTTATTTCTTCATTATTTGACGCTAGAACAAATTATCTTTTAAAAAATTACTTATGTTATTTACATTACCAGATTTCACATATTACCATTTATAAAAAAAAACAGCTGCATCCTAAGAGTTCGAGTTTGAATAGTAAAATCAAAACCGATCCTAATAGAAACAACACGAAAAGTTCTGATTGAATACCTGTCAGGCTTGGCTTTTTATCTCAAGCTATATAATTTACTTTTCATCATCGACACAAAAAAGGAAAGTAGCTTTAATCGGGCATCAGCCTGTGAATAAAACAAATAAATGATGTTAATAAAAAAATAAAAATTATAGAAAACTGACTCTCTTTATTATTATTTTTTTTCTTCTTTTTGTTTAACCTCCGGAACCACCGTTAAGATATATCTTCAGAGGATGAGATGAATTAATTGTAGCGTGTATGAAAAATGCCATGCCTGACCGGGAGTCAAACCCGGGACCTCCGGATGAAAGGCCGAAATGCTACCACTCAGCCACGGAGGCCGGCATAAAAAACTGACTAAAATTCATAAAACATACGCTTTTCACGGAAAAAATGGGTTCCATTCTATACAATCGTACTCTGTGAAAAAGAAGGCTTGATCAGCTCAAAAAAAGGAATAAATTAAGATTTGTTTTGGAGTCATCTAACCACCAAATGACTGTGTTTTTTTTTTTTTTTTTTTTTTTTTTTTTAATTCGACATATTTACACAAACTTCATACTCAATCATTTTAATATATTTCATTGATTGTCTTTCTCACGAGCTTGTACCTCCTACACATTCACTTATCAAATTAACTAATATAACTAATATAGACGTCTTAATCTATTTCCCAACTCTTAATTCGTCCCGTTAAAAATTCTAAAACATTTCTCTTCTCTCGAGATCATAACCTCTATAACATATATTTCAAAAGGTCTCCTTTATTTTCCTTTTCTTTTTTGCTTTTTCTTTTGCCCACTTGTGATTTAAAGAACGCGTTACATCCTAAAAATATAAATTAATATTAATTCTTCTAAAGATTTAAAATAGTAATAATTTTCCAATTATTACTAATAGTAATACAAAAGAATGGTGCATCGCTTTAACGCAGCACAATAACTTGCTGCAGTCATTACAACAGTATAAGGTAGAAAAAAAGCTATTCGACAATAAGCGAATTTTTCAAACGTTGATTTTACATAACAGCTATGAGTATTATCATCCCTCCATATCAACGTTTTATAAAAACCAATTGATATTAGTATAATAATAAGAAAATATAGATTATTTTTTATTTTAAAAAATAAAATTTTTCTTTAAAAATTTTAAACGAATATATAGTTTTTAAGAAAATGTAAGTGTAGAAAAAAATTAATCGAGGCAGTGTTTTACATTTTTTTTATTTTAATTTTTAATAATAGTTAAAAATCTTTAATTTATTCGGTAGTTCAATTAAAATCTAAAGAAAAGGATGTTAAGTTACAATTCGCATTTTGTTTTTTATATGGACCATCGAAATTGTGGTATCGTCCTGTTAAACAAACATTGTTTTACTAAAAGAGTAATAATTTAGGCCTATTAATTTTATTATAAGATCACTTACGTTTCCACAGGTATGTTATTTTATTAGGATTAATTGATTGTTACTATTGCTGTATACAAATACTAATGAACTCCAAAAATTGTTTTATTGAAGACAAATGAGTACGATAATGATGATGATGATGGTAATAATAGAGATTAGCCGATTAATTGGTAGGGCAATTAAATTTACAATGGAGTACCGTTTAGCGGAATTATTGTTCCCGTTAAGCCTCAAGACTTTATTTTTTCAAGTAGTAAAAGTAAACGCATTCTATCGGTAGTAAGTGAGACTTACAAGCGGTACAGCCGATGTGGTGCTGAAGACAGCCACAAGTATCGCTGCTTCTATTTTACTTCCTCCCTTCGCCTTCACCACTAAGGGGCCCCATAAGTAATTTTGAGATGGTCGTCTTTCTCTCTCACTCTCTCAAACAATAATTATCTGCTCGCAGGCATTTCTACGTTTCCTCTCCCAATGTCTGAATCAATACTCGCCTTGTAATTTGCATTCCACTTCTTCTTCTCCTCCGTGTCCATACATCCGTGGGGTGGGCACTCGCTTACCCCACACTCCCGACAGACTGCCTCCTTGTCTTACTGCACTCCTCTTCTCATTAATATTCCCGCTCTACTCCCACTCACTTTTTTCTTCTCATGGTATTACATGTCTTTTCGAGCATACTTTAAAAATTCTCAACGACTATAAAAATCTTAAGAAATAACCAGAAGTAGAAAAAATATATTCACTCAAATAAAAATCGTAAAAAAATTCTTCGAAGTTTTCCTATTAAAAAATGTTTTAAATTTATAACTTCTGTAAGTCTAGAATATCTGGGTACAATAAATGAATCCAAAACAATGAAAATTCGAACTAAAATGAATTTAGAAGAAACCGTCATGAACATAAGTAGATCAAAGTAATAAAAATAAGTAATCAGTTCGTTAATACACAACTGCTACACACGAAAAAAAGGTTTAATGTTTAAGAATAATCTGTTTAAATACATCTTAATACATAATTCCTAATATGCTGAGTAAGTTAGAAAGATTAAAAGCTTCAATAAAGTTCAGTATAATATTTTTTAACATTTGTATATTATTTGTTGAGTATAATAAATAGCAACAATTTTAAAGTCTTCCGTCATGTAGATAATTTATAAAATTAGACGACCTTATTAAGGTAAACAATAACAGAAGAAAATTTATAGTTTTCCTGATTGCCGTAAATAATTTTGTTTTTTTTTCATATTTTCAGGAGTTACATTGTGTAACAACTAGAAATACTTTAAAAACTAACAACTACAAGTACTTAAAACCTATTACTGAAATTTTATTAAACTGAGTTTCATTACTATTCTAATATAATAAACAATATGACTTAAGAGAGGAATTCAGCAGACCATCTGATAATCAAAATATCAGCAAAAAAATAATTTATTAAAGAATACTTATAGCAGAAATTTAAAAGAGTTGCTTGTGCATGATCCAGAAAATAGACTTTGAAATAACTGCACAAATCAATAAAGTAGAAGAAAAAAAATAGAAAAGAAAAAGAAATATTCAAAATTAATATTATAAGTCAGGCTACATGATGATCGTCCTAAATGATTGCTCAGAGAAAGGTAAAAGGAATAGATTATGAAAATATTGATGAAGTGTGGTATGGAATTATGTACAATAAGAAAACTCACAGCTGACCAACGATGACCGAAAATTACTCAGCTTTTGAAAGTTTTACTAAGAACAGAATTAACTGTAGAATCTTTTCCTTACTTACACCTTTACTTCAATTACTTTTTTTTTTTACTTTTTCATCTGTAAATGATATTATAAAGAAACAGTAAACTGAGAATCATTGTAATAAACTACTATAAACTGTATCTCTAAAGTATCTGCTCCATGATAATTTAAGATCAAAACTTTGTTTAATATCTTGAAATAAATTGTCAAAGAAAATAAATTGTAAATCTATTTTTTTAGGAATCATTCAGATTTGTTCAGTTCAAAAGGCACCTACCAAAACACTGAAAACATATAAAATAAGAATGGTGAATATGGTACAACAAAAATTTGTTGAAAAAATCTGCCGAATACAGAAAGTATAAAGAAAATTAGAAATTATTTCTTATTATGGTGATAGATGTGGCAAAACTCCATAAACTTCATAAAATGCATATCGATAAAATGTGATTAGAATAGTAGAATTACATCAGGTTTACAATGCAAATTGAAGAACAACTAAAATGGTGCTAAAAGCTAAAAATCACTACGTTCTGTTGTAGGAGGCTGTGAGCATTGTACGTTCATCTTTACATCTCTTGATGGTAGTATACCCCTATGTGTTGTAAACTAAAGTCACAATATGAAATAACTTGTCAGCAAGTAACTTACTGGAACACATACGTTTTAGTTTCAGTAATGTAAATAAAATAATGGTAAAGAATGGCAACCCTCATCGAGTCTTAACACCATCTGAAGATCACCGACTGTCTTATTTGGTGAAAAAAAATTCATTATAAAAACTGGTTATCCGTTATACTTCAAACATTTGATAAGTCATACTTGTATCTACTTGATACAAGCTAGTCATGCTTGTATCTACTTGTATCATACTTGATATCTTAAATTATAAGTGTATATCCAAAAATTGAACTCTATGAAGAAAAGAAAAATCATAAACCAAGTTTGTAGACACTTCTGTGAATATGCATCTTCTAATATTAATGTAGTAGTTTAGAGTGTTTTCCCAAATCTGAGTTGGCTATCATGACAACAGTCTCTAAGAGAATGACTGCTAAAAGTAAATCAGTTCAGAAAGTAACTACAATGAATAAGACTTATTAATAAAATTAAAATTCAAATAAAATCCTAACTCTTATACCACAGTTAGATCTGCAGAAAACATAAAAGAATTCTCATTATTATTTTCAATTAGTTTACCCAAAACTACTAAATTTTACATAATGTCTTATGGGTCTTACAGTAATGCACTTACTTTTCAACTTCTTTCAAATTTTATTAATAAATATCACATAAAGTACTTTTTTTCATTTTTATACATGCTGATTTAATTATCTTTCTCACATCTTCACATATTTCATTGAGATTAACTTGTAATTTTATTGATCGGTATTAGCTCTCAATTCCCTGTCATCAGGCTTTTTTTCCAGAAGAACACTATATTTGTAGTAAACTGAAATAAACATTTGAATTTCTTTGTTTTAAAGACGTTGTATAAACGTGTTGACTTTGTTGTATAAATGTAGAATTTTGACTCTTATATTAGGGGTAAATTATGATCAGAAATCCTACATTTAAGCTTTACAGTGTAAGTCTACATTGTAACAAAATTTAAATATGCATTAAATAATTATGGAAATACTCAGTGTATATTTGTTCTTTCAGTTCACTACGGAAAAGCTCATTAATAGAAATTTCATTATTTTATTCTGATCAACCAATCTACCATCTACCTAAATATAAAAATAGTAATTTACTGTTCTAAACATAAAAATCAATAATTAAATTAAAAAATTAAGAATTGAAAGTATAAAGTAAATAAATTATGTAACTACAAGCAGGATGGTAAAAAACAAAAAGCTCAATTATGAAAAACTAATTTTCTGTCTATCACACCGATGTATTAGTCAGCAAACTTTTAGAATGTTGAAAACAATAGAAAATGAATTTACACTCACTTGCTGCACCTCTGTTGTGGGTTTCATTTGTTCTTTTTAACAGTTATATTATTGTTGAGAATGGTCTTGTGTTTCATACTGGGCAATCCATACATCAATTGTTAACTTAAGCTTTTTTGGAACCTAACAATCATGGAGGCCTGTAATAATTTACTATAAAAGAAGTGAAGAAAAAGTAAATGATATGTTGCTATGACAGGAATCTAAATTACCTAAATTATAATAGAATCTTTACTAAATAGTTTTTTTATTATAAAAACTAAAATTAATTATTATAAATGTAATATTAAAACTGGCTTACCAATATATTATTTGAATTAAGTTCTTACATTTTTAATGGCATATCAAATTAGATTATATTTTTATGAAACTGTATTTTATTTGAATGTAAGACTGAAACCATCTCAAAAAAATGTATTACCCAAAAAATAAAATTTTACTCCAGAAGTTAAACATATAGGTTGAAGAAAATGGTGTCTACATAAGTCATGTTTTGCTGTCACACACATACACATCCCCCCTTTCAATGTGTAAGTTGATACATAGGTACAAGAGTGTTTAACCATCTTGCCTATACTTCATATTGGAGTTGTTGGTTTCTTTGTGCTGGAAAACAAAGGAAAAATTTCTAAGTATATTGCTTGCAATTTTCTATTCCTTTAAATTTACAGTCTGCATAACATCTATATCAATTTAAAATAATAAAGACAAATATGTATGCAATATATTATTCTATTTTACAATTAATAACTAACAAAAAGGTACTTCATGTACTCTATTTGAAACAGCTATAACAGAATTTAATAATTCAGGTCATTTAAAAATTTCTTGTGCTCAAGTTCACTGTTTCTGTCTCTTTTCTTAAAACAGAGAAGAAAAAATTTCAAGATTGATCAGAAGTAAACATAATGAAACAATATAGGAAAGGAACAATCAATCAACCTTGCTTATCTAAATACTTTTTGTCTTTTACTATTTCAATATATTATATGTTTTACTATTTTGCAGAATGGCTTACTGCATAAGTTATATTGTTTATAACAGTATAAGTTATAAACTGATAACATTAGGGAATTACATCACTCCTTCTCCACCAAGATGACATTCTTTTAATCGCTTTCTGGGATAATATATGTAAATAAAAAGATATAAATAAACAACATAAGCCTATTTACTCGAAAATCATTTATCTAATATCTATATGTGAACTATTCTAACCCTTTGAACTCTATATATTAATAAATGGAAAAATTTTAATACTGTGGTATTCACAATTTTTTTAAACACTATTTCTCTTTCAGAAACTGTTAAAAACTCAGTGGTGTTCAGGATCTTCATAAGCCCTGCTGATATCAATTTAGTTAAAAAAAAATTTTAATGATATTCGGGTAGTTATTTTTCAAAAAGTACTTTTCTTCTGAATATAAGTAAAAACTGTACAATACTGAAGGAAACCAAACAAATGTTGGCACCCACACCCTTTAATAGTTGTGAAAATCCATTTGTGTTAATTTTAATTTACACAGAATAGGCGTATGTAAAGAAAAACTCTGAATTAAAGAATACATTTCTAAAATTTCAAACTTGGCTGTATCCCTTTTCTAATAAAATAACTTGGAATAACTTTTTCCTGTAACTCATGTTGAACAAAGTAGAAAAAACACCAATTGGAATAAGATGATTACTTTATACTTTTTTGTTGTTTCTTTGTAAAAGAAATCTCTTGAACATGAAGAAATCCATTATTAAATATTTAACCTATATCTGTTAAGAATATAATATTCGTTAAGTGTTATTAATAGTATTTTTTTTAATATTTTTATCATTCAAAAATTTTTACCTCATATTTCTTGATGTTTTTCTTAACTATGTTAATTCATCTCCTTCATCTCAATAACTACCTCCTCTGTGGCAACAGTTACTGGAAGCAGAGATAAATCTGATCCATTTATTTTTATTTACTGGTAAAATCCAGATTCCAAAATGAGTGGTTGGGTAAGCCACACAGAACCTTGAAATTTTCAGAACATCTGGTACACTAATGCTTTATGCAGACCAACTAACAGATGTTTCTGTTGGAATTAAGGTAACAATATCTACAATACATTGTTACCTATGTATTATGGAATCTACACATTATATATATGTAGAGAGAGAGAGGTATAATAAATAATATATATAGTAATCAATAAATATGATCAACATAGTAATTAAATATATCCTATAATACTTCATGCGAAATCTTAGGTTTTTTTTATGATAGAATTCATTGTTAACAGGATATTACATTAAATGGTGGCTGGGAGGCAATACCAAGAAGCCAAAAGGGTTAAAATTTGTTTATTTAGTAAAGTAGGCTTTGATCCATTAACCTTCGATATAGAAATATGTGCTATTAATTTCTACTTCACCACTCTCAGCTTAGTAAGTGACTAGAAAAAAGGTCAATATTTGTAGAATTTTCAACTAGTGTCAAGCCTTCCAAATCACCTAAAGGATAGCAAAAATTACTTCTGTTATCTTAACTGAATAGCTTACTTCAACATAAACATATCACACAAATAATATATGAAACATGTGATATTTTCTTCAAAACTTCTCAAAGTATATAATTGAGAGTATCTTACAAATTAGCTTATTGTAATTCCTAACTGATTTTTTGACAACAGAAAAATGGTTTTACAATATTACATCACAGTAGGATTTTAAAAACATGATTTCAGTTATTAAAATCATACTATTACTTTGTAGAGCAGTTTATGTACATGCACAAAAGAACAACATTCAAGGCTTCTCTTGCAATAGTAAATAAAATAGAACAAATGGAATGAAAAGTAAATTAATAGAAATAAAACAAATATAGAAAGATATGGATGAAATTTAATGGATCTATACTGCAAAGTACATGTAAAGAGCTGTTATATGTAAACAGCTCTTGAACTATCTCAGAACTAATGGCTACATGAACATTGCGTACTTCGTTTATTTCTTCAAAAAAACATATTCAGTCGATACGATCTGAAACATCAGCATTAAAACATAGTAGAAATGGACTGCTGACATAAAATTGTCAATGGGAAATTTTAATTCAAAATTAAATTGGAAGTAATTTTTATCAGTATTCTCAAGCATAAATAAAAACTCATTATCAATATCTAAATATCACCTTTCCGAACCATACTGATGTATGAATCAAGAAACTTTCTGTAAACCAACATGTTTATAAAAAAAAAATAAAGTAAATAAAAAATAAATGTATCTGACAAAAACTAGAGTTATAAAAATTGTATTAATATAGTCAAGATAAGTAATGCAGAAGTAACATATAGATATAGAAAAAAAACCATAGAAACCTTGTAAAACTAATATGTAACCCTTACACAACAAAGGTAATGAGTCAAATAACACTATTTAATTTCAGCTTCTAACTGCATAATTACATATTGTAATCCTTTTAAAAAATGTTAGATATAATTTCCATGTTGTTAGAAACTTATTAATTAATATTGCATGAATATTGTCGCTATATTTTTATTATAACCTTCAGATGGTAATGAAGCCTTGTAAGAGAGTAAAATATTGATTTGTCAAAAAGTTTTAAAAATATCAAAAAAAACTAAAATACTAATTATTAATAATGGCGTAAATGATGTAATTATTAACTAATAAATAATTATAAACTAGCTAAGTAATAAGTAATTTAGCATAATTACAGCTAATGCTATAAACTAATAACATACTAGTAGTACTTATAATAAATAAGTAATAATCAACTTCAAAATTCAACAGAGGTGTATACATATCAATACGCTCACCTCTGTTTTATTTTGTGCAACTCTAATTCAAAGAAATGTTTTTCACAAACTCTACAGATAACACTTCTTTATACTGGACTAGAATCTATCTAATCAGAGTTAAGAAAATTAGTGTAGAAAATAATTTACAATATTATTGTTACTGAATTTTTTACTTAACACATTATTTCTATTCTATTGCTATAATACGAGTAATACAATTCCTGTAAGATTACTAGTTTAAGTACTAATTTAGTACTACTACTGGTACATTACATTAGGTACGTGAATACAGAAATAAATCACTATAAATAGACACTTAACTTAACCCTTCTTGAGGGAACCAACCCAGGATTGCTATTGCAAATATTCTTGTGCAACTTGATTGTAGATAGCTTCCTCAGTTTATATCTACAACATGTATCTGAAATTTTATAGTCCAAGACAAGAAGAACAGGAACAGATCATGTTTTTATTGTCCACATAAAAACTACAATATTCTAGTTGTCACCTGCAACAATAGAATCAAATTAAAAATTCATTATTTTCTGAAAGAAAAATCACTTTCACTATCATCTCTGATGAAATTCTTGTATTCATACACTGAGAGATAAATTAATGCAAATGATAATTACCAACCATAGCTTACATTCTCCTTGATTTAGCATGGCTTTTTTATTTCTCCAGTCTTTAGACCTTCTGAGAAAAAGTACTGATTAGTTATGTAATTTAACCAGAAATCATTTGTTTGAATATTATAAATAAACTAATACAACATCGCTTTTTAATTTTTAAATCTCTACCTGGAAAAATGTGCACGTTAAATATATTTATTTCATATATTCAAATGTAGAATTTCCTGACATCCTCTGCCTACAGAAAATTGTAAACAGTACTTCAATTAAAACTTTAAAAAAAGAAAGTGTTTAGTTTAATAATCTAAACAAAAACCATTTAAATTATTAAACAATTTAATTGTTTTAGAATCAAACTGTCTATCTACTTTTAAATTTAACCTACAAATCTAAAAATAGATTTATTGTACTCATAGATTGAAAAAATTTTCTTATTTTTATTTTTATTAACACCACCAAGTCAACCGAATCCACCATTAGGCATAACTCAGTCACCTCACAGTGTTGTGGCAGCAGTCTCTACCCTCCGTGTCTCTGCCCCATCCTGGAGCTTTACCATCCAGATCTACCTAGCTTCACAGAAACACACCTACTTCCTCTTCTGAATAGCTGATGCACCCCTCCTTAGGAAGCTACCCTTCCCAGTGCTAACCTACAAGCTCCAGACATGCAGTTTGCACATCTGCGACCTGACACACACCTTAAGAGTCCTTTTTACCATCATCGGTAATTCCGACCCACCCATTGATTGGACCAGAACACCCTAAGCTCTGCCCTACAAGTTGCCACATTTCACCCCAGACTTCCTAATCTTTTCAAGATCCCATTCAATTTTCATCTTTCCCCTTCATTTTTTTTTTTTTTTTTTTATATATATACACTTTTTTTATACATATATACACACATACCAAAATCATTTACAACATATAGTTTACAACCCGTTACATTGTTATTCCAACGTAGTGATAATTTAAGAACAAGAAAAAACAAAATCATAAAAATTATATGTTAAACTACATATGCCGAAGGGGCTCCTCTTCCGCCTTCCTCTTTGGAATTCAGTATGCCAGGTTGGCCACCTCAGCCCAATCCACGGAGCTGAGGTGGCCCACCACAGATTGAGGTGGGCCAAACCATGTGGCCCACCACAGTGTCCAACCTGGAATGCATCGTAAGCAGCCAGTTTCTTTCAACTTCCCTACATGTGCAGTGAAACCACGATATTCGGCCATAATAGTATCTACAGGCCACCATCACTCTAATCTGAAATTTCTGCAAGTAGCATGTAAAAATATGGATCCCTTTGATTTCATATTAATCCACCTGAACAAATAAATATTCCTTCGTATACTGTTAGAACTGCACAGACTTGACTGGTTTTACATCTTACCTTATATTTTTATGACTTTTTGTTTCAAAAATCATTATTAAATACTGCAAAATCACAGATTTTTAACTTCTGATAGCGAATTAAGCCATTAAAGATCTTGGGTTTATTTCAACTTTCTAGTAAGGTGGGTTTTTAATCGTTAATTTTATTTATTAATTAACATACCAACGTTACCATGTTCGAGAAATTAAAGTAAAAGTATTTACAAAATAACTTTTTTTGAAGTTGGTGTCAGTCAACACAAGTTAAACATTAAGTTACGAAAAGTCAGTAACTCAACCAACAGCTAGCGGCAAAACGAGATTCCCACATGTAAAGTGGGATCTAAGAGCATATAAGAGAGAGCGTCACACGATCATACCTTATCTCGAGTTCGCTAAGGAATATATACTTAGTGATAATATATCTACCTAAACATGTATAAAGTACTCTTATATTTTTATATATATTTTTTAAATATTTTTTAAGTCGCTTATATTTGTCTAGATCTCATTTTATTGTAGTAAATCTTCTATTACAAATTTATCATTTTTTGAAGTAGGTTTTGTATTATACAGATCATAGGTTTGTTTTGTTTGTTTAACTTGTGTTGGCTGGTATCGACTTAGTGTATACTTTTGCTTTTACTTTCATTAATAAATAAAAATATAATTATTTGTAACTTTTCGGTAATATTATTTTTTGAATTCGGGTTTTATTTTCTAAATTATTTTATTTCACAATTTTTAGTGGAATCTATTATATACGTACATATATATTACATTATAACTACAATATAATATTTAGTGTATATATATATATATATATATATATATATGATTAAAATATGAATAGACCTACTATAAACGCGCTGCTCAATTGAGACAGCGACGTTTAAAGAAAAGTTGTCAAGAAAGGTATGATCATTTAAGGAAGAATAGAAAAAGAAATGCAGTGAATATATCCGCAGAGACTTCTCTATTACGATAATGTAGACCCTCACAAATGAGAACGTTCAACAGTCGATTACGGAATGAAAGTCTAGAGAGTCATACTCATCCTGTCAGTTTAATACACAAACATTTGTCAAACGAAACGCAAGAGGGACGATGTCTCCTCCTCAGCTTGAAATACGAGAAAGGAAACATACCGGAAGCTGTACCTTAAAATTTGATGATGAGACTCCATTTAATAACCATTTCACCAGTTTGTCAACATTCCAAGTAACAAAGAAATACGAAGATATCGAGCACAGAATGCCAGCTCTAATAATCAGCTGGGTTGTGTAACTGTTCACGAACTGCAGGGTACAACTTTTGACACGACAGTGATAGACCTCGGCAAGAAATATTTTGCCAAAGGGCATATTTATGTCACTCTTAGTCAAGTTGAAATTTTAGAGGACATCACCTTGTCTGATTTGGATCCAAATGAGTTATTAATAGATCACATGATGAGAAAGCTCTAAAAGAAATGATGAAGGTGCCTAATCTATCTAATTTATAGGTTTCATTATTGCAAGTAGACATTTGGATACGGTTTGCGAGTACCCGGTTGAAAAAATGTTTATAATAACTACAGAATATTATTTATTGCAAAATTATAATATTTAACTCGCTTCATACAGAGTGATGTTGGCTGGGAGCTTGTTGTAAGACTATTTATTTCAGTATAACTATTTACAGTAAAATAATTATTTATATATTACGCAATAATAAATTCTAATTTAGTAATTAGAGATAACATACTTTTTCACCGTTTTATGTAAATATTAAATATAGGTTTATTATTTATATTATATTTATATTAATATTTTATTAACGGAGATTAAAGAAAGCTAAAAAGTTTTTTTAAATATTGTTTAAGGAAAATGTAGAAATGTAGATGTAGAAAAAATGCCATGATTATTTTTACAGATTAAATAACGATAATATAGGCTGTTATTAACATCCTAGTACTACAAGGAACAGAGAACAAAACTACTGGTGCAAGTGGTCAGCGACTAAGGGTGTCCAGCCGTTCGGTTTTTTTTTATATTTTTCCTAAGATTATCATCGGATTTAGTTAAAATTTATATGGGATCACTGCAAAAGTATACTCTTTCGATTAAAAGAAAAAATGATCAAAAGCGGTTTACTAACGTTGGAGATATAGCTTAACATGCGTTAAAAAAAAAATAATACAGTCGAATTAATAATCTTCTACTTTTTTGAAGTCTGTTAAAAAAAAAAATTAGTAAAAATAATTCTAGAATTTCTAACCGATTTCGTATTCAAAAACACCTGAAATAAGTTTTTTAACACTTTTACTTGATCATATTACATCAAAGATTTTCAAATTTTAATACCGTGCGAGGAGTGCGAATGCGCTCACGCTCACTTTTGATAATGCACTCATACATTCGTAAATAAAACGAAATAATCTGAGGTAATTCTCCACAACATATTGTAACTAAATTTTTAGGATTTATTAAAGCTACACGCAACATAAATTTGATTCGATACTATAACTATTCATCACTTTCTACAATTTACTTTTATCATCATTTTTTTAAACTAAGAATAAAGAGAGATCAAAATGGTTTTTGAAAAATGTTGTTTACTTAATTATATTAAATTTTAAAAAACAAAATATTTTTTTCTATCAGATACAGTAAAATATTTTTAACAGAATCATACTACTGATATTTTAATGAAACATCATAAATGAATATTTTTTGTAATATAATATTTGATTTTTTTTTTTTTAATTTTTGCGATTTTTTGAGGAATCACTTTTGTGCACATCAAACGTATTGTAATTATCTCTTAATGGTATACATATAAAAATTTTTTTTGCACTAAAAGTTTTCTTTTACATTCTATTTTTCAATTCAATTTTTGTCAGTACCTATATTTGAAGTCTAGATGATTCTTATTCGTGAACATAACACTCGCTGTAAACTACACTTTTTTGAAATATTGAATTTCGTTCTTATTTATGGAAACAGTAATTTTCCATTTAATTGAATCACAAAACGTTTCTTCATCAGAGTTTTCTTTATCTCGTATTTCTCTCTGTTTAGCAATATAGAAGTTTGTTTCTCTAGAGCTACTGCAGTCTGAAATCAGTTAAATATTTAAATCATTTATCAGAGTAGAGTAACGATTTTACCAATCTTTTGGACTTAAGGTCCAAAAGGCTGAACTCCTTATAGAATAAAGGTCCAAAAAGTGAAATACTTTATGATCTGTTTTTAACAATATTTTAAGAAAAATATCTTCTTTTAAGAAGCTCTAAATAATTAAAAGACAATTTTTCAGTAGCTAATCTATTAGACTAATATCTGAGATTGTGTTATGATCACAATTATTTTATGATAATACCTGTTCTGTGACAACTGAATACCAATATTAAATGCTCTTGTATCTGCACAGCCCCTCCTTACCTAAAAGCGGTACCTGTTTAAAAGAAAGAGCCTAAAAACTCTAAATCGAATTTTTTATTAATACTATTATCACCAGACTATTAGATATGATATAAATTTTAAATAGTATGCGTTGTGAATAATTTTTCATTTCATAAACAATTATTTTTAAAAAAAAACCAATATCCATGAAAGAAGGAACTTGCCTGAAACTGATGTTAAATAAGGGAGTTATATGGAAAGTAAAAAGTTCGAATACTCCCTTATTTAAAGAAGAAAGCAAATAAATGCTGAGTATTTGTATTTTAAAAGAAGTGTTTCTTGTCTTAAGTTATTTTTAATCTTATATATACTACACTGAGAAATTAGAAACAGCTGTTTTTTTCTATGATAAATTATACATACATATATATATATATAAATTCAAAAATTCTCCTCTCCAAGACTATTAATTAGCCTACATTAAAATACACTGACAATTTAGTAATAACTTATTGGTACTGAGGACAGTATTTCCACAGAATTTTTATGCTAAATTACCCACTTCATTCAAAGAAAAGGAAAAAAGAAATGCAAAAAAAAAACAATTTGTTTATTTATTACCGTATTATTAATAGAGGTCTATACAAATAGAGATTAATGTAGTCCACTAGCGCAACGGCTGGCAGCGTCTAGTTTTAAAATAGTCATCGCGATGTTGCATGTATCATGTAGCCTGTACGGAAAACAGATCCAAGTTCTATTTCGTAGTTACTCCATGACAGCACAATACTAATCACATTACTGACCCTTAATTACTCGCTCTAAGGTAACTAGTTTAAGTATATTATTCTAGATAAATGTAGTTCTTAATTTTTTTTTCTTAAGCCATAGATTTAGATTTATATATCATGAATTGTAAATATCCATAACGCATATTCATTTTTCATATATCAATAATATTTATTCATAAATAATATGATTTGATTATAAAATTTTTAACACGTCTTACGCGTATTAAATTATTATGTCTTTCACGTATCTAGTACTGTTGCGTGTTTGATTTTAATTAAAATAGATATTTCTAATTACGAATTAGCTATACTCAAAAGACAATGAAGATCGAAAAAATACAATTAGCTATATAATTCTATGCAGTTTTGAACTATTTAAACTTGTGGTAAAAAAAAAAATATTTTATAGATGTAAATCAACCTTAGAACATTATTTTTCACTTATCTTAAATAACACCACAAAATCATAATTATTAAGAATAATTTGAAGAGCTAACAGAGAAGTCTTTTTTTTAAAACTCTTCTAAAATCAAATCCAGGAATCATTAGATAAAATTAAAATAATTATCTTATTTTCGTGATTGGTATGCTGTTTTCCCACACAAAGTTACATAGTTTTAATAAAATTCCCCGTTACTGCCTCAGCGTAACCCACCTTCATAAATTTCTTACCATTCTATCCCCATTAATCTCAAAAAAAATTTGGTTTCATCATATTTCATTATTCTTTTCGTGATTCCCAGTAGAAATCTACTTTTATTTTTTACGTTTTAATAACTCCCTTTCTAATTACAAATACGTTTACCCTTACATAAGTTGTGTTCACAGTAGTAGCTTAAAAAGTTTCTCTTTGCATATTCTTAATGTTTTACTTATTTTTCCCTGTATCTCATTTCATTTATAAAAATTCATTAATAAATATTAAAATATTTAAATTTTTTTATACCAGTATTTTTTACATGTTTATATTTTATATGAATTTGATTTGAATGTAAAAAAGATTTCTTGACTCGTTAAAAATGGTATTTATATCGGTCGAATAGTTAGCCCGTTAAAAGAATAAACAGATAAAGCTTGATAAAGATTATAATAGCAAACGTTAATTTATTTAAAGCTAATTTTAATCTTATGTTTAAGATGGACTGTGAATTTGTCTAATTGAGTTTGTAAATGCTATATTAAGATACCCTTGTAACCTTTCTCGTAATCGTTCATATTTTCCAAAAATAAAATCCACTTAGTGTTATATAGAACATTTTTCCTTACAGATACTTTATTTTTTCTATTGTCTGAGCGGTTAAGTAAACGAAAAAAACTTCGTTTAAACTGAAATAACACTTTTTTTAACAACATATTAAAATGAAATATGAAGCCTGTTTTTACAATTATATACTTCATAAATAGAAAAACTTACATGATAGGTTTAATTTTCTGATATAAACGAATACAACACGCGTTACGAAAATTACTTCCATTACAGTTGTTAATAAAAAAAATTAGTACATCGTTTAAGACCGGTGAAAAAGCAGATAGATGAAAAATCATCATACTATATTTTGTTTTTACCAAATAAGACTAAAATTGTGTTATATGTTCTATCAAAGGAATGGAAAATTGTTTTTATTATAAAAAGAGAGAAGAAAATGAAATCATCTTTAGATTTTTTTTGTGGTGGTGAAATAGCTACATAGATTTTAAAAACGTAAACTGTTAAAACATTTTTATTGCATAGAAAAAATTTATTTTTTATTGATGAAAATGAAATATTTTTTGATTTTTTAGAAAAAATATTCAATTTATTAATTAATTTAGATAAAAAGAGATCATTATATTTTGCACTTACTTCCCCATTATTAAATTCAAAATCTTGTGTTATATGTACAATACCTAGTGATTTAATTAAAATGTATTTTTAGTTTAATTACAATATCTACCGATTTTTAAATGATTTTAATCTTCAAACAGTTCAACCGTTTCCGTTAAAGTTTTGGTGATTATCTAAAAATAAATTATACATTTTTTTAACTTCTACAATATTTTGCGTACATTGTTAAAAAATACTATGTTGTGAGTTTTTTCGAGTTGTTGAAAATTTTAAAAGAAATCACTTACATTAAAACAAGCTTATTAGATGCAAACTAAATTAAAAATTTTTAACAAATTTTACTTCTATATTACGATCTTTTTTATTTATAAAACCAAAAAAATCTCTTGAATAAATTTAAAATTTACTGATACTACAGTCTGTTGATTAGTTACTTATTTACAGTTTTCCATATAGTTTTTGTATAATTTAGTTGACAAATCTGTTAAATGACTGAATTACAAAGAATACCGATAGAAATTAATTAAATTATGATCCTTTTCTTTATGAAACTCAGCAATGAAAACTAAGAAAACTATTTAGTCTTATATTAGATTTTGTATGTATAGTTGACACAGTTTATAAATATACAGAACTTACTACTTTTAAGTATTCAAGTTAGCTTCAAAATATTAAGAATTCCTTAAATAGATATAGTGCAACAAATTGCTACAATTTTAAAAATTCTTTACCAAACAGTAGTTTAATTGAGTTCTCAGTAACACCCATTTAGCAAACTGATGAAGCCAGCCGATATAATAATCTAATCAATTTTTTGGAAGTTAACCGACTAAATTTCATAGAATTATCAGAAATAAAAGTTCAGAACTTTCTTTAGAATTCTATGTTACACATTTTTTTTTTTTTTTTATTATTAAAATATTACTACGGTTCATCTGATTCTTTTTCCCTAGGTTTTTTTTTTATTTTTAAGGCCAGAGACCACTCTAAAAAGAAATTTACTCTTTAAGTATTATACATAAATGAAGATACATTTATCTTGAACAAATATCTCAAATCACTGGTTTAATTTACTTTAAAGAACCTCGGTAATCCAAAAAATAAATTTTTAGAGTGCATGCTAATATTCAGTCTTATAACAATAAAATAAATAACAATTTAAAAGATTGCAAAAGAAGCGAATTGAAAGTAATTTTTTTCCAGTTGTAGAAACTTATTATCAAATAAAAAAAAAATCACTTGATCTGGAAACAATTTTATAAAGACGAATTCAAAAAAAAAACTTAAAAAAGACCACTTTTACTTTTTGTGGTTTTTTAAAGTCGGTTTTATATTTTTATTTACATTTATTGGGAGTATTTTTATTTTTAATTGTTTATATTATATATATTTCAATATTGATAAACGTAATAAAATTTGAAAGAAACTCAAAGACAAAATGCCTTTAAAAATTAAGGATACAAACAAAAGTGATACCGAACGTGAGCTAAAGCCATCTGGAAATGCAGAAACATAATGTTTTCAACCATGTTTTCCAATTAATTTCTTTGATTTATTTTCGCTAACATACTTACCAGAATGAAATTAAGTTTTATATCATTATGATATAATCTAAGATTAAACATTGATAAAAAAAAAAATCTGTTTTAAATTGGCAACACAAACAATGTAATAAGTCTACTTCAGTAGCCTTATTACAGGCCTGCTACTTAAATTATGTGATAATCCACAAAATTACTTTAAAATCAAAAGGGATCACTAGAAAAAACTTTCCTTCAATAGTTAAATAAAACGAGATTCGTTTAGTGAAGAAATGTAATTTTGAAAAGATAAATGCGAATAAAAATTTCAGAAATTCTATGACGTAGTTTAAAATACTGATGACTCATTACAGAATATTAAAAAAATATTAAAAAAGTTCTCTTTGGAAGTTATTTAGAGTTCTATTTGTTTTAATTTTTTCCAATAGATACTTTCATAAAATATGCACCTAAAGATTATATTATTAAAAAACACCACGTGGTGGGTAGGGACATGGGAGTTCAGATCTTCAGTGTAAAATCTAAAGAATTTTATGAGCAAAAATTTTAATATTTAAAATCATTTACTTCTATTTTTCCCCACTGAAATAGTTTACTAAGTTGGATTCTGAGTATTTAAATTGCAAAAAAATAAATAAATAAAAAATTGAGATTTCTAAACACATTTAGTAATTTTATAATTATTCTTTGTTTTCTCATTTCAAATATATTTTTCGTGAAATTTTTCCAGAAGAGTTTTTTTAATTCAATCTGGGTGAATTAAAAAAGGAAATTTTCTTCTGATTGACGGTCACAAATATTTTCATGGAAATATATACTTTGCAATTTTTGTTTGGGAAGGTTGTTGTTATTCTTGGAAATAGTTATGGCATTTTGAAATTACTTCATTTTTTGTCAGATAATTCTTTTTATAATTCTTAGCAACTACTTCCACCATTACCCTGAGTAGCGCGGAAATAATATACTGCGTCATAAGTACTCCCAGTGGCCGCTAGGAGCGCTAGTGTCGCAGTGTGCCGTGTTGTAATGTCATAACCTCAAAGATGTGAAGTCATAGCCACCGTGTTGTGACGTCATAAGAAAATTGTCGTAAGAAAATCGTCTTAAGGAAAATGTAATAAGATGTACGTAAAAAATAAACATATATAAACGTGCCTCGATTATGATTCGTGCATATGTCAGCGGAACGACATGAATGTTTAAGGTACGAAGTCTGACGCGCGACTGAAGAACAGATAACAAACACGGCCTAAGATTGAGTGTCTTTTTTTGAACGACTGTTACAGTGGTACGCGCAAAAGGTACCACGCCCTGTCAATCAATCAGTTCTCTAATTAATTAATTAAGCAGTGCTCGAATTCGAACAGCCTAATGGACAACCATTAAGCTGCTACTGCTAGTGAGAGTACATGCAACCTCGAACGTGTCAGTAAACTGTCACTTTCAGACATCCTACGCAATTATTTATCGCAATATATATGTTAATAATTTAAATATTATTTGAATTCTGTGTTTATGTGTGTGTGTGTGTGTGTGTAAATGGGTATAAATAATTACAAAACCTACGCACGCGGAGCTCCCAGTCAGTTACAGTTATAATTGGGCAATGTGTTACACCCACGTTAACAATAAAACTTTAAGAAAATCAAATCCCACAGATTTGCCAAGATAATAATTTTTTACAGTTTAAATACTAATTGTTTATTTTATTTATAATACTTCAAAGGTTGGTAGCACTGACATAAACTGTTGTAGTCGTCACAGCCGCCATGTTGTGACGTCACAAGAAAGACATAAGAAAATCGTCGTATGAAAAAAGTCAAGAAAACTGTCTCAAGAATATCGTAAGAAAAGTTTCTTAAGTTAATTGTCTTGAGAAAAATGTATTAAGAAAAGTGTCTTAAGAAAAATTTCTGAAGGAAAATGTCGTAAGATATACGTAAGAATAACCTAGAGCAGTATCACGAGAATGATCTTTGTCGTTGTGGCCGACGCACCGGCAGGTGTCAACGACGTCGAGATCTTCTCTCACGTTGAGACTTTTAAAACCAAGAGGCAGTGCATGTGCAGATGTGCACCTCTGTGCGTACATCATCGCTGTACTGCATTTACCTGCGCGTGTGTGCGTCAGCGTAGCTTGGTGGATTTTTACCGTGCGAGCTGTGATGCGCGACTGAAGTACAGCTGACGAACACGGTCCAATATTAAGCGTCTTTTTTGAATCGCCGTTACAGTCATATGTGTGATAACTGTCAAGCCCAGCGACCAGTCGCCACACTTGGATTCAAAGCGCCACATGCGCACAAGCCGGTCGGTTACAGTTATACGTGCGCGCGTGTACGTCCTACCTCGATCGTTAGTTAACTGTTACTGTGACTTTCACATTCCCATGCCTTTTTTATTGAATCACATTATTGAAATTCAAATAAAACGTCCGTTACAATTTAAAAGTCCAACGCTTCATTTCCCTTATATTATTTAAAGCTTACTCAACATTACATCATTTGTGATCTAGCTTTCATAGGATATACAACGCCTTACGTCTGACAACGTGATGTTTAACCATCATATTCTATTTTAAAATAATACATTATTATTATTATTATTACTGTAAATAGTGTCTTCAAATAGTTCGTTAACAAGTGCAGTTAAATACTGTTTTAAAAAGACTTAGTGCAACTGGGTTTTATTATTCACCATCATCTTAAAGGACAAGGTAAGTATTTTGATTATTCATCTATTAGAAAGTAAATGAATAAAGCCTGTAGCATTAATGTTTTTCAAACTAATTTTTAGTTCAAACACTGTTTTAAAACTTCTTTAGATAAGCAGGTGTCTTATACATTAAAAGTTGAGAGCATTAATAACAAATAATAATAATAATAACAGTAATACCTCTTAAAACTAAAATATATCAATTTAATAGAAACATATAAATAATTTTAAATAAAAAAAGTACAATATTAAAAAATAAATTGGAAGAAATAAAGTTAAAGTAATACATTGTGAAACATTAAATCTATAGTGTAAAAAAGGTTTTTAGCTTTTTATAATTATTTAAATGAATAAAATGCAAGATATAAAAAAACTTGACATTTAATCTCATTCTTACTGAAGTTGTAAGTTTATACGCGCAAACTGTCACACCCAACATCATTTACATGGTATTGGTTATAATTCAATATATCGTCATAACTTATACTAGTTCATGTTACTGTACGCGCGCAATAGGCTACAACTAATGTAGTAACAAATATTTAAACCATCAATTGATGATTTAAATATTGAGTAGAAAATCTTCCTACTCAAAATTAAAAAGAAACTAATTTTTTATTTCTGTCAGGTAAATGACGTTGATAACCAACACCAGAAACCTCTCCAGTTTTCTCTTTCCTTACATAAAGATAAGAATTATAATATTAATTTTATTAATAACTATGAATTATGGTATTGTGTGTGTGTGTGTGTGTGTGTGTGTGTGTGTGTGTGTGCGTGTGTGTGTGTGTGTGATTCAAAGTCGCTGTTAAGAATAGTGTAACCTTTGGAATAGTATTATAAAATATTATCCGTGCTGGACCATCTGAAGACGGAGACTAGACGATTGACGGCAACGTTAAACTTGGGTACATAAAATATGTATACAGATACTAATAATTTTGTTTCCTTTCAGCTACTAATACATTTTTTCTTTCGAGTATTTAAAAAAAGTATTACTCCAAACATATATTAATATATAACTTTTATTTTTGTACAGGTACGAGGTGATAAATGTGGGGATGGCAAAGAGAGTTCAAATGGAGGAAAGGACAGATATAGTACTATGCAATCTCAATTTCCATGAGAAAACAAAACGTAATTAATGTAGATATTAAAAACGATCTTATTTATGATCAAAGATAAGAGTCTGTCGAGAAAATAATTGAGTCTCACCCGCTTTATTCAAAACGGTAGTGGATGGGTTGTGAACCAAGTCAATCCATGTAAATCTAAACATTGTTCGGTGCCACCCACTACACGATGGTGCTTGTTTCTTCATCGAACTTCCACCACCACAGATTAAAAAGAAAAAAGTAGTCATCAGTACAGAAATTCTTTATCATCCAAAAACTTTTCTACGTTCAATTTTGACCCATGTGTTCACCAGCCTGGACGTAACTACCGTCAGTCCTTTTATGTCGAACATGAAGGAAGACTAAACACGACCGTTTTCGAATACCCTTTAAAGGTGAAAGATATCGATTGGTTCGAGCGGCAGAATTCAGAGATTAATATACATGTATACGGTCACGAACTCACATCGGACGACGTTCGTCTATATCCAGTTTGTGTTACAGAGAACAGGATCGCACACACATGATCCACCTATTACTAGCGACAGGCAACTACTGACAGACGAAGGTAATTTTGACGAGAATGCCCCATCGATGTATTCTTCAGAAAACTGTCCCAAGACTCCAAATCCCAAGAAGACTACGACCACACCCAAATAGTATGGAATACATTCGGCTATCGTGCCTTAAACTAGTATCACAATCTTTACCTTCTGTGTGATGTTCCACTTCTATCCGATGTCTTTGAGAATTTCCATGATACATCTATGAGTTTCTTCGGATTAGACCCGTGTCTACTTCTCGACTCCCCAGTTTACTTGGAGCGCAATGTTGATATGCATAAAACGACTAGAACTTCTGACCGACAACGACATGCACTTATTCATCGAGAAAGGTACACGTGGCGGAGTGGTTATGATTTCAAACAGATACGCCCAAAATTCCGGATGAGTACGACAGCACCTGTCTTGCGATCTAGATACAATATCTCGATTGCAACCACCTTTACGGAACCAGCATATTGAAGCCTTTGCTCTACGGCAGTTTTCGGTGGATGAATGAAGAGGAAATCGATAACCTATAAATTCATTCCGTGGAAAACGACAGTGACAAGGGCTACATCTTGGAGGTCTATTTATTGTATCCAGACCATCTGAACGACCTCCATAAAGATTTACCATTTGCCCCAGAACGGAAAATCCCGACTGACGAAACGGTTTCACCCTACTGAAGGCCACAAAAGAGATATCCAGTACCTAAACTTTTGACATCACTTTTAGCAAAGGAACTTTACGTACTATACTTCAGAACTGTAAAATTGTACACACGACTTGGTTTGGTTATAACTAAATTCCATAGAGCTATTATAATACCAATGGTTAAACCGTATATCGATTTCAACACCTAAATAAGAACGGAGACCAGAAAAAATTTCCAAAAAGACAACTTCAAACTAATGAAACACGCAGTGTACGATAAATACCTTGAGAATGTACGTTACCGAATCAACTTCAAACCATGGAATGACGAACGAAAACTCGACAAGGTGATTGCTAAACCGAGAGTAAAATCTTGGTTCATTTACTACACTAATGTTATCAGGGTTAGTCTAAAACAACCGAAATATTTCTAAATCGTTCTATCTGCATTGAGTTCAAGGTATTAAACATTAGGAAAACGATCATGTACCGATTTCATTATGTTTACAAGATGAATAGATACGAACACTAACATTAAGCTATTAACGACTGACAACGATAATTTAAAGTACGAAATCCAAATACAAGATATCTATTACAATATGCTTGAAGATTTAAGTAGATTTCATCCTTCCGATTATCCTCCTGACCACCAGTGCTTTAGTTGAACAAATAAGAAGCAACCCGGTAAAGTTAAAGACGAGATGAATGGTAAACCGATTCGTGAGTTTGTAGGGTTACGTGCAAAGATGTATAGTATTCTCGATTTCAATGAAAACGAGAAGATTGTAACAACAGGTGTCCTTAGGATATCTATTGTGAAAGATCTCAGGCATGAACTCTTCAAGCAATGCCTCTTTGACAATATCATCACCACTACCGATGCACATTGTATAAGAAATTACGATCACCGAATCTTTACCATTCATCAGCCAAAAAAGCATTATCAATTTGCGAAGACAAAAGGTACATTTCAGAAAATATGACTGGCACACTTCTGTACGTGCATATAGTTTGAGACGGACACAGGAGGAGTGTGATGACGAAAACCGGATACGTCTAAGAGACTAAGACTTGAAAGGCTACCCCACGAATACGATCATAAATTTTTAATTAAAAGGTCATTGTTCCTTTCGACATTAATTGTTTTCCCGTTATAATGATAATTGTTTATTAATTATTTAAATATTATCTTATTTATTGCTAAAAGAACGTTTCTATTTATTTTTTTAAATATATTTTACTCAAAAAATTATTTAAGTACTATTTTTTAATTATTAAAAGGACTTTTCTATTTATTTTTTAGAATATATATTGTTTAAAAAATATAAATAGTTTTAATAATTCTGTTTGTATTATTATTTAAATTATTTTGTTGTAAAAATTATTTATTATTCTCATTTATTTTCTAAAAATATCGACATATATTCATAATGAAGATTATTTATTTTTAAAATAATAACACGTGTACTCACATTTAATCATCGCTATCCGTGTATGCCTTACAATTTGTTTATAATATTATCTTCTGTTAAAAGAATATTTTAATAGAAAACTTAATGTATAGAGCACTCTTCATAATGGTTTTGCATACTTTTAAAATTGGTTGTAATAACTGAACAAACCGAACAAAAGTATAGTGAAAAGTAAATAATCATTCGAATTGAAGTATAAAGGAAAGTATATCAAATGTTATTCACTTCTATTAGTACACATTAAGCCCTTGCTTCATGTGCACTAATAATGTAACTGATAACGTAGAAACAAATAACTGTTCACTTATTTTCCCTACACTAGACCATACGCTTACTGTACACGATAACTTAGAAATACTTTTATGAATTGTTCACCTTTATTTCTACACTTAAATGGATGTGATTGTATAAGTTTTACAATACTAAATAACTGGAAATAAAAAGATATTTATTCCTAAATAACCAAATACTAATATTCCAAATCAATTTCCTAAATATCTAGCCTCAATGGCTAGATATGAGAGTGATCGATTACGAGTTAGAAGCGTAGACTGCGGTGTAGGTATTAATATGTGGGAACAGTGAAATGATCCCGTAGTCGATCATTTAATACATATTTAAACGTGCAGGTTTTTCTAGAAAACACTTCCATAAATATAAAACGGTGTTTACCAGGGTCAGCTGATTTACGATGTCGCGTTAACCACTAAACCTGGGCTCAGGCTTCTTCGTCAGGCTCGTCGAAATTATCCTACGAAAAGGGTTGAACTAAAAATTTAAATGACCTATACCAGATAATTCCGTACGCTGGATCGAACAACGGTTACGGTACATACTGACGATGATAAATTGTTTTTCTAAAACGGCTTTCGACGTAAAGGTAAAAAACAAAAACGGCATGGAAATCACCAAAGCCCTAAACTCATATTGGATAAAAAAAAAATGCAGCATTTTCAAACCGATTCGGGTAAAGAGTTTACAATCCACCATTGTATTGAGATAACGGAACAAACTATACCGATAAGATCGCCTAAAACTTTCTACCGATTAGCTTTTTACCTGTTATGGACGAAAATGTTTTGTCGACACGGCCTAAAGACTACAGTTTACTGATGATGTGCTGGAAACATTGCCAATTAGACGTGGAGGGCTGCCCTTTGATATTGTTAACAATAAACCTCAGGCTCTTTTATCAAGTATTTTGTAAAGACAGCGCTACCAACATCACAGTTGTACGCTAATATATTCGAAATTGAGAAATAAAAATGAACGTTGTAGTGGTGACGGTTTCTTTGAAATACAAAACGATGTTTCACTACAAAAATGGTGTGAACATTCAGTTGCAAAGCCAGATGAATTATGGCTATTCAGCAGCTATTACTGAATGTCGATCGTCTTGTTATTCACAAGACGATCGACATCCAACAAGAAGATTCTCCCAAAAGTACATTGCGAAGAACTCTCAACGAGATTAGTAGGTGGTTGTGGATATTCCTTTGTGGATTGGTAATGTAAAGCCACCGGGCTGGTCTAGTGGTTAACGCGATATCGTAAATCAGCTGATTTCGAAGTCATGAGTTCTAAGTTCAAATCCTAGTAAAGGTAGTTACTTTTATACGGATTTGAATACTAGATCGTGGATACCGGTGTTCTTTGGTGGTTGGGTTTCAACTAATCACACTTTTCAGGAGTGGTCGACCTGAGATTGTACAAGATTATACTAAATTCACTTTCATACAGATGATCCTCATTCATCCTCTGAAGTAATACCTTACGGTAGTTCTGGAGGCTAAACAGATAAAGAAAGAGAGAGGGGGTTGGTAATGTAAAAAGATCTGTTGTGTTTAAAACTGCCAATACAAAATTCTCGATTCCGTCAATCAATCAAGGTGTTAATATTATCACAAATTGTGTAACGCAAGATGAGGGCGACCAGCAAGGATAATCATCTCTCTAATCGATGTTCGTTTTATACGAAGAAATAAGAAACATGCAATGTTCTTTAGATCAGTTGAAATAAGGTGATGACGCGAATGAGTTGTTATCAGAATGTCAAACAAGATGATATCACATTGACCTCTAAATAATTCTAAATATTAGTATTTTGTATACTAAAGAGAGAAGTGGTTATGGAAATCGTTAAGATGCGAGATTCGATTAAAAGAAAACATCGTGCTATTACCCAGGAAAAAATGTAGACTGATGAAATACTACAAAAGTATTTTAAACCGCTTATTCAAACATTTACGTGAGCTTAAGGAAACATTAAAAAAAAGAACAAGAAACAAAGAAAGAGAAGGACGAGGGCGGGGTATCTACACCGACAGTTATGAAAAGACTTTTTATAGTACCACAACATCAGTTCGTTAAACCTATTAGACCTGTAATCAGCAGGTGGTCATGGACAGTGTTACTTTGATATGACCATAATGGATAGAAATAGACAAATCGATAACGTTTACGGGGTGAAAAATGTAAACGACCGATGGATAATTGGCAACCGCAAGATCGTGTTCAAAGAAAATAAAATTAAAATCGATAATAACACACATGTAGAGGAACTGAAGGTTTATACCAATTGATATTTTTGAAGGAACCTAAAGACTATACTATCATAGACTTAAGTATAAAAAAAATATTACAGTATACCGAAGTGCAGAAAATCAACGACTAGTCGCATAATTTCCAGCAAGTCTAAAAAATACAATTTCATTATTAAGAAATTGTATCCCCGAGACAATTAAGTGCTCAAAAAGAGAAGGAACAACAAGAAAATCTTATAACCCGTTCAGGACTGCTTACGAGGACAAAGGAAACAGACTGGGTTATGTATACTGGAACAATCCGAATGAACTTTGCAATAGACTGCGTCTATTGGTGGCTTCAAGACTAATATTTGGTTTGCTGGCATTTCTCCCGCCACCACCCCATTCGGTCGCCCTAAAGCATAAGACCGAATGTCTGTGCCACGAAGGA
>JAAAKQ030000001.1:1138201-1152907 GCA_010016005.3 Zanna intricata | reverse complement strand
AAACAACTAATAACGAAGAACTTACTACGAAGAGTAATCTCAAACAACTAACAGTATGTTAGGTTACTGCTCAGTCAAATGTGATATAACCAACCCAAACCGGTTCTAACCGCTTCACAGCAGTCATGGTTAACTCACTATATGTCATGTACATACCACAAAATAGGCATAACATAAAATAAACAAAAGGTTCCATGATAAATGTATTCAAAACATATTTTCTTAAAAAAAGAGGTTGCTTGTCCTAACTAATTTGCACAGCACTGTTAATAATATGAAACATTGCAATTAAATGAAAACTGTTATGTCTACCACTAATAATTTTCTGAGAAGAAAATCTCTAAGAAGCTATTCATGCTAGTAAAATAAATTTTTTCAGAAGATAATTTTAACTTATTTTATAATTTCATTCTGGTCATGTGACTCATGCAGGAAGGGGAAGGCAATATTTTTTCTAAATAGATCTTACAACACAGGTGTGGTTGTAAAAGTATATATTTCTCTAAGCAATATTAGGAATAAAACTCAAATAGTCTGTCAGAATTGGAATTTAAGGAAAATATAAACAAAAAATATTTCTACTGTTTTCCACAATCAAAGGTCAGAAAAAATGTTCAGTTATTGTTTTTCTCAGGTTTGTAATGTGACTGTATTTTTGAGGTAACTTTATTTTCTTTTACATCTCTTAACCCTTAACAACCACATCGATCAGAGACATATTGCTGTGCTGACTAAATTAACTTAAACGTGGTCATTTACATCCCCACCTTTTGTTATTTTTAATAAAAAAAATTTCAAAAAATTACATTATGTTAAAAAAACTCTGTATTTGTATAAATCAAATGTCATTTCAATACAACCAGTATAACAGTTACCACAGATATAAATAAAAATCTTCCTTTTTTAATTACATAAACTTTGTGTAATTCAAGAATTTTATCTTTTTCCTTTGCCGATAAATATATTTTTTATGATTTTTTTTTTTTTGCTTTACGTATAAAGCAGAGTTCCTTGATTTGAAAGAAACTGTATTTTCTAAGATAGGTTGAAAATTGTGAGAGATCTAATTGCATAAAGAAAACAATATTTAGAAAATAATTGCACGTATGGTTCATCTACATTGTCTTGTGCTAAAAGTTCCTGTATTATTTTTTTGTATTCAACAAAATGTCCTATGAGTTTCTTTGCATTCTCTATAATATTGTGAAATATAAAATTAAAAACCAAGCTCTAGTGGGTTGAAAATAACTGAGTCTGGTCCTAAAAGTTACATGTTTGGACGTAAATCATCGTAAAACTGTCAAACTTCATGCCTGTTGATGGGACAAAAGCTATTGTAATCATAGAAAAAATAGAGAAGATGCACATAAAACAAAATCTTTTTATGACAAAGATAGAATGAGTAGGAAATTATATATCTCGCTCAGAAGGGTCAGATTAGGTCTTCTCAAACCAATCGTAAACCTCTGAGAAAGGCATGTAAAACAGTTCCCATATATCCTACAATACATTGTGATACTTTCTTGGAAACAGCGAATTGTTGCCAATAATTGTATGAATAACTTTACTCGCCTACAACTGTAATGAATGTAAGAGCCTACAAAGCTAATAGATTATAGTTATCTCGGTGCATAAGGGTTAAGGTTCAGTCAATTTTCAAATATTTTACTAAAAGAAATAATAAAAAAAATTATTTTTATAATGGCTGAAAAATTTGTTTTAACTCATTCAGTTAAGAAGTTTATTAGAGATTCTAAATCATTTTCTGGCAATGGACTTTAACATTAGTGCCATTTTAGATAAGCTAACTTCCAATTTTTATAGTGGACGTGGTTATGAAGATAGTCGATCGTGACAGTTAAAAGTGTTTAATCATATGAAAATCTTCGTTTTATATAGATTTTGTATAAAGTAGACTAATAAACGTTAGTAAGTATACTATACGTTTATAAGTAGACTAATTAAAGTTTGCCTTAAATAATTTAAGGCAAGATTATTTAAGGCAAGAAATGAACTTACACAACTAAATAAATTGTAATAAATGTTTAAATGTAATAAAATGTCTTATAAATATGTATTATGTTGACTATAGCGATCATAAGAAAGAAGACAATATTATTAATTTTTTGTGTACTTATTCTATTATAAAAGAGTTCTATCTTAAATATTTTTTTTAAAAAGTTTATTAAGTTTGCAACAAACTCTTGTTAAACTGTAAAAACTGGGCTTTACCAAGTGAGTGAGTATTGGAGATCAGTAGGACAATATATTAATTTTGCAATTAAATCAGATTCTGATCTACATGAATCTAATTATTAACATACAGTATTTTTAATATAGTATTAATATGTATATATATTTTTTTTTTCCTGAAAATTCAACCAAAAAGCTGTACTCAAATAAAGAGCTGAACTGTGATATTGTTTGTTGCTTCTCTTTATTTTTTAGTTAAAAAGCTTAAAGCTTCTTTTTTCTTGTAATATTGTGACCCCAAGAATTGTGCTGTATTAAAAAAAATTCTTTTGTTTAATTTTTTGATTTATTATTAATTTTTTTTAAATTTAAATAATAATTACTTTTAAAATTAAAAAAAAAACTTTTCTGTACAAACTATTTTTCCATAATAGAAAAAATTTGATTTCCTATGATTTGGCTATTAGATTATAATAATAGCATTAATGATTATAATGCAGTAATGATAATAGAACTGAGAAATATTAAATTAACCTTTTAGAAGATGAGCCAAAAATAGTTCTACAAAAAATAAAGTTTCAATACATATGTAAATACCATAACTAGAAAGAATGGAGCCAATAAAAAAAAAAAATGTGAGATAATATTTGTTTTTGAGCTTTTCCTGATATATATCAATTACACTAATTATAAGATTTTTTTATTCTTTAATGTTTTGAGTATAATCTGTTGTATAAGATTTTATCTTTATTATTCTTATTTGACTTGCTGATAAATTCCTAAAAAATACTATGTTTAACATTTTCTTTTTATAACTATTACGACTAAAATTTTTTTTTTATTGTGTACAATTGAAGATTAGACTTTTTATTCTATTAATCAATTAATTTTTTAGTATTATATACTGGGTTGTCCAGTAAATTATGAAAAATCTGAATCACATGCAATTGACAATGTGCGAAGTGTAGTGGTGAACACAAGTGCATTATAGGAAGCAAACATTTTTATAATTTATTATATGAGTATTTTGTAAGTCGTTAACGGTGAATTCGGTTTATAGAGCTTCGCATCTCTGGTCTGCTTATGTTTATCAAGTGAACCTTTGCAAGTGTGGAGATTAAATTTTAATTATATTTTCAGATTGATCGGTGTGGTTCTATCTCAAGAAGGATTACCATTTTAAAATGTTTTAAATAGTTTGTTGTTATTAAGAATATTTTAATTGGTTAGCTGGCACTAAAGAACACAATATGTATACTCAGGAAACAATAAATCGAATGAATAACAAACAGTAAGTCAAACACATTACTCATTAACAATATCTGCTTTGAATATCTCTCAAGGAAGTAATTCCTTTTTATTGCACATTGATAGTCAACTGAATCTGTACAAAATTAAAATCTTGCAGAAATTTAAGACTGGACCGAACTTTTGTAACATAATGCTAGACATTTTAAAAGATAATTGAGCATTTTGACAACATTTATCATATTTGATGATATTTATTTTCATGTATCAGAGTACATCAAGAAACAGAACTGCTATTACTGGAACAATAGACAAGTGTTTATGAAATGATTGTGCAATGTAAACTAATGTGGGATGTCAAACTTTCAATATTATCAGACCTTCTTATTCAAAAAATAATCATACTGTGCAGCTACTGTCACTACAGAGATGCATGCACTACTGGAGTTTGGTGATGAAGAAGAAGAAGAAGTTTGTGCACTCTATTTTTAACAGAATTGCAGAATAGCGCACACATCTCAGGATTGAGTGGAAGAAGTGCATACACTTTTTTCATGGCATGGTATTTCAAGATTTGGAGATATAAATTGATGAGATCTCTTGAACTACCAGTACTAGATTTTTCTTGGGATTTTTTCAAGTCTGATACTTTTTCTATCAAACCAAAAAATATCCAGCAGCTAAGGAATACATTGTTGCTGATATAAGGGAAATAAATATTAACTTAGTGGAGGGTGTCGAAAATGATGTTTTTCTACTGAATGAATAAATACAGTCGTCGTCAGGTTGGTCATCTAACCGATGCTATTTTCATAAACTAAAACTTGTAAATGAAATTTTCAAATTAGACAATTTTATGATTTTATTTTTTTTTCTTGCAACGTACTGTGCTGTCTTACTAGATTGGTGTAAAAACCTCGTCACATTCAATTGAGATACCCAGTATATTAAAATTTATTTTTGTAAAGAAAAAATAAATTGATGTAATATTTTTTATTTTTTTTCTTTATTTTTATTTTTTTAATGATAAAAAATTCTTATAAAGTATTGTTTAATTAAAATTTTTCTTAAAAAATAATTTTCTATTTTCAATGCCAATAAAAATTTATGAAAAAATTCTGTGATCAAAATCAGTGATAAAATGCAGTTAAAAAAAAGTGAAAAAGATCTGTGTGGAAATTGTACTGTAGGAACTAGTTTACTACTGGAAGTAGGAACTGGTTTACTAATGTTTTAAAATTATCAATTATATTTGTGTTTTATTAATTAAATTTTGGTAAAAAAAAAAACTCATTTGTGATGTTATGATAGAGGATTAAGTTTGATATGTTAATTACTTTCTGTTTTTCTTATGAATGCTTGGACTTGATTTATTTAAATTCAGTTACTCTTAATTTGTCACTTAAAAAATTGATACTAAAAAAAAATTTTTTTTACTTTGATTAAAATTTTTATACAGTTTTTGTGTCGGTAGTGTTCAGGCATCTCCACAGGGCCTTGTCGGAGGAAGTGTACGGGGATTTGAGACGCCGTCATCTTCATCATCTAGCAGTGGAGGCGGAAGGTATGTGCCATCCAATTTGCGATACACTTCACAACAGTCATCGTCAAGGTCGACATCATTATATCCACGCACAGGGTCAAATAGTGGGACATCACCTGGTGCATCTACACCGTCACCATCTACACCTGTGCGTACTACGCCTCGACATCAGCTCTCTTCACGGTTTGACTTTACATCGGATTACAGTTCTGAAAGAAGACCTTATAACAGGTAAAGCTGTTTAATAGGCTTACTTAAAAAAAAAAAAAAAAAAAAAAAAAAAAAAAGTTTTCTGGAGATGGCAGCAATGAAAGTATCATGGATAAGCTATTAAAACAGGCGATTATAAACAAATTTTTGTTTTAATATTCAGTTCTGTTAGAAAATAATAGATTCTTCTTTTTGTAACATTTATTTATGATAAAGCATTGTGCAGGGAACACAAATCTTTGTGAGCGAATCTTTGTTGTGATTATAGCATTCTACAAAAGTGGTTATAGTTTTACAACAGCAGAATGGTTATTTTCTAGCTACTTCAAATTCCAATGGAATGATCTGATTGCAGTCAGATGGGTTTGTTAAAAATCTATGGTGCAGATTTTTGAAGAAAGTTATTCTACGTTGAACAAAAGAAGCCTTCTAGTGAACAAAGAAATAGTCAGCTACAGATACAGCATCTTTTATTATTTAGTTCTTAAACTTTCTTTATAAAGAAATGCCTTATTTTTAATCAGATATTTTGTTAAAACATTATGATTCTTGATGTAAAAAATTTATGTTTCTTGCTATGCTATAATGTGATGAAGATTTATATTGTAGAAAGTGAGGGCGATTTTGAATAAAAACTACTGCCTTTCATTGTTATTGTTTTTTCCCACTCATTCAATACACTTGCCTGAAAATAAAAATTTCCTGTTGGTAGGAGAGGTAGATACACAGTATGAATAAAAAAAATTCCCAAACTAAATTAAATAAAAATACAGATTTTAAAAATAAACGAATTTACTCACATTCGCCCTCTACATAGAACCCTGCTCTAGTTAAAAATTTGTTGCAGTGCCGGTAGAGCCCGTCAAACCTCTAGAGAGATCACTTTGTAGGATCGCCTTCAACTGCTCAGTGGACGCCCCCTTTGAATGGCTGGAATGTTGTCGAAAAAGGTCTTACTTCTTCACCCTGAGTTTTGAGAACAAAAAATAGTCTTGGCTGGAGCCAAGTCAGGCGGGATGAGATGGTGATTTGATTTATGGTATAATAACATGTTAAAAATGTTGCCATGTGTGCCAAGGTGTTGTCGTGCAAGAGAGTCCAACTGCCGGTATTCGAGCTGGATTTGATGAATGTGACACATCAAACGTTTCATTACATCCAAATAGAATTTAGAATTGACAGTTTGACTAGTTGAGACAGTTTGACAAGTTGCGCGCGCACTTTCGTAACGTTTTCATCATGAAGAACTGTTCATGATGCCTCTTGCTTTGTTCGTCGTCATCCAAGACTCTCTGTTGTCTTCCAACTGTTTCCACCATGTACCCTCTATATTGTAGTACAAGATGTAGCTTCATTACCAAAGGCATGCTATATCATAAAATAAGTTTCGACTAAAGATTTTGAATATCCAACATAAAATTTTATCGCACTTGTCTTTTCCATATCGTGAGCTCACTCAAGATCACATGAACACAACTTATGCAACTTAATATAACTCGAGACTGGAGTGACAAAACATGATGAAATTTTGTACATATATTTATCGGATATTGTACTGTAGTTCCTTGGTTGTCAGAGAGATGGCGCTATTTGTTTCAACTACAGAAATTTAGTTCTGGAACTTTTCAGACATTACCCTGAACACTACTCTGATAATTTAAAAAACAGATTTTTATTAAAGCAAATTTAACTGTTTTTCTTTAATATATTTCTTAAAGATCAATTGAAAAAGCAAAAACACATTAAATAAAAACATTATTCTAAGAATTTGGAGGAATTCTAGAAGTTGTACTTAAAATCAATTATTTTTTTTTAATCTATGATAGATCCTGATTATTTAAGGAGTTACTCTTTTAGGATAAATATAAAAGAAATTCTTTAAAACTTGTCTGCCTGTCTATGAATAGGAATTTATTACATCTTTATATTAGCCAATTTAAAAAAAAAATTTATTTTTGTTTTTACAGAATATTTTTATGAAATTAACTGGGTGACAGGTAATAATGATTCAGATAAATTTTTAGCTAAATCATCAATATTTTCATTCTGAGATTGCATAAAAAAATTCTATGTTAGGTCATTGGCAATGAAGTTTATTTTTATCAGTCTGTACTAAATTTAATATGGAACATTAATTTACTTAGCCAAGACCACCAGTATTTTTTTAAGTTACCTTTTTAATGTATCCATTGTGGTGGTGTTTATTTGTGTTTTTATTTCACTTTTAACCTAAGTTACGTGTGTTTATTATTTTAAGATGTATTTGTATGTTTCCAGTTTTTAGATTTTAATTAATTTTTGTCAGTTGTTAATATAACAACAAATAATTTGTGCTTGGGCGATGATAACATGGAAGTGTTTTTTACCCAGAAATAACTAAGACCATGAAATTAATAATCAGCGTGAGACACATCTTCTCAAACTGTTCATTACAGGGGTCCGGGGGTTGAATAATGATTCCTTTTTAAGAAACCACCTGTGATTAATGTTGCTTTTGTTTCAGATGTTATGCTTTTTGGGGTAAGTAGTATATAGCACTGAATGCCTTTTTTCTATGGTAAACGATGCATTGTCTCCATTCAGTAGGGGAAATAAGTGAAATGGACTTAACTTTATTAATTTACCCACAGCTTAATGAGTCTTTTTAATGATTTTATTAACATAAGGAAAAATTTATTTATTCATATTTTAAATAAAATATCTTTTGTGTATTGGTTTCATTTATCTAATCTTTTTTTCCATAACAGGAGTTATGAAGAGTTGGGAAGTGAAGAAGGATCTGGTTTGGTGACCGTTGTCGTCGGCCCTCCAGATATAAGGCATCTGCAGAAGGAACGTGTAGCTTTATTAGAACAGTTGGAAGACTGCCTGAGCTCAGGAGAAGAGGGAGGTCCTCGGCGAAGGTGTAAACATCGTAGAAGTCACAGTGGCGATGGTGGCAGTAGCAGACCAGGAACTCCTCTTTGTGATGAGCGACCTGAAAACCTTCCACCAGTAGAACCAAGACGAACACCTAGAGAACGCCCGCCGGACCCTCTTTCTCTTCCGTTGCCACGGTTTGCATCGCAAGTACTCTCTCCAAGACCAGCACCACCCTCACCTCCTGCTTCACCACCTAGGCCTCGATCTTCATCGTCTGATGATTCGGAACCTTCACCCCCATCTCCTGAATGGGAAGAGAGGTTACGGTCATTGGATGAAAAATATGAGAAGTGGTCTGGATCTCGTACTACCCTTGCCAAAGTTGATGCATCCTCATTGAGGATAAGACATAAACTGTTGGATCTAGATCTCCATGAGTTACAGCCATCAGACATAGTAAAGTCAGTTCTTGCAAAACGTTCGGTATTCGATGAGGATACAAAGAGATTAGAAAATTTTGGTGAAAAATATGAACCGAGAGAATTTGTACCTACCAGACCAGGTTTTGCTGGTCTTCGGTCTAGATTAGATTCATCATCACCCATTCACTCACCCATACCAAAATCTCCGGCATCATCTTCATCCCCGGCAGGAGCTAAGGGCCTACAGTACCCATTTCCAAGCCATCCACCCGTTCAGCCCACCACAAGTGTTGCTACTACAACTGCAGCTATTACATTAGCTTCTTGTGGTGGAATTCTTTCCACTACATCTACCACAGTTTCCTTATCGGATATCTCTAAACCATCAGTGACTTTCCCTACTTCATGTGTTATGACAGTAACATCTTCAAGACAGTTTTCTCATGTTTCTACTGTAAATTACCCTTTACCAAAGATCTCCCCTACATCACCTACAGAAAAGAAACTAGAAAACAGTGAAAGTAGCTCTTCTGTGGTGGTATCTACCCCACCTTCCTCTGTAGAAAAAAATAAATCTGTCCAGAAATCATGTACAAAAATTGATAAATGTGATACTTTATTAAAAAAGGACAATTTTCCTGTGTCGTGCAAATCTGTTTCTAAAACTAGTATTTGTTCGAGGCGGGAAAGTGGGGAAGAAAAAGAGTGTGATGGTAGAAGGAAATCTAGGGATGAAACCTGTGAAGTGAAGCAGTGTGCAGACAGTGTAGAGAGAAAAGACATTTTAGGGGAAGGTGATAAAACAAAGGACACTGAAATGTGTGATAGGAGGAAAAGAAGGTTGAGTGTAGATTTAAAAGAGTGTGGGAAAAAAGACATTAGTGAAAGTTTTTGTGATAAATCTAAAGAAAATAATCATAGAAAAGACGATAAAGAAAGAAGACGGGATAGTGTAGATAATGTGCGTAAAGACGATATTGTTGATAGTTTAAAATTGAGATTAAGTGAAACTAAAAAAGACTGCAGTAGTGACAATTCAGAAACCACTAGCTCTAATTTTGAATGTTCCAGATTATTTTCAGATTATGACAGTGTTATTAAGAAACATGATAGTGTAGAAAGGAGAAAAGACTCTGAGGAAAATGTTAGGCATCCCTTAATAGAGCCGTTAGATAAAAAGAAAGATATTTTTGGTGTGTGTTCCGAAAAAGATAGGAGAAGAGGTAGGGATAGTATAGATAATTCCATTGACAGTGTTAGACTTAAGAAAGTACCTGATAATTTAGAAAGAAGGAGAGAAATAGAAATAGATCCCAGGCTTAAGGATGGAGCCTTAGAAAGGAGAGATAAAGAAGATGAAGGAAAACAAACTAATTTTGAACATCTTACTGACCGAAGGAAAGAGAATATTCATTCTGAACAAGCTCGGAATAATAATGAGCTCTCCTCTAAAATTGAAGAAAATGACCCTTTAGAAACTTATCAAGAAAATATAAGGCACAGAGAAAAGAAAGACCTTGTGTCCGAAAAAGAAAGAAGAAAAGAGAAGGAGGCAATAGAGCATAATGAAAATTTAAAACATAAATCGAGAAAAAGTCCTGAAGTTAATGAATTCTCCAGACATAAGGAGGTTGATAGAAGGAGACTTTCAGAATCAAATGATATAAAAAATAAAGACTGTAATAGAAATGAAACTGAATACTCTGAAGATTCTTCTCTTAAAATATCAGATGGGAAGAAGGATGAGTCGCATGCAAGTGTAAGACATAGAGAGCATGAAAAACGAAAAGATATTTTAGACTTCTTTAACACTTCAAAAAATCACCAGAAGAAAGAGAGTGATTACGTGGAAAATCGCCACCACAAAGAGTATCGCAATAAAGAATTGGATGGTGGACTTAATATGCAACATAAAGATAGTGAAAAACGCAAGGAATATGATATTCAAGATAATAGCAGGCATAAAGACAGTGAAAAGAAACGAGATAATGTAAATATTGAAAATTTAAGACACAGATCTATAGAAACTAAAAAAGATGATTGTTTAGAAAGTAAATCCAAAGATTATGAAAAGAGACGAGATTCTGACTCTCAAGACACATCCAAGCATAAAGAACATGATAAAAATTTTGACAAGGTTAAAGATTCTGATAGAAGGAAGGACAGTGAACAGATAGACTTCTTAAAACGTAGAGAAGGAGATAAAACAAAAGAAAATGATACAGAATCACCAAAACATAAAGAATCAGATAGTATAAGACATCGAGAAACAGAAAGAAGAAAGGAAATAGATAATTTTGATTTAGTAAAAAATAAAGAACATGATAGGAAGAAAGAAATAAATATTGTTGATTATGTGAGACATAAACATTCAGAATTAAAGAAAGATGTCGATGACAGCTTTAAGCACAAAGACTGTGATTCAAAGAGAGATCATGATTTAGATAATATAAAGAGTAGAGATCCAGAACATAGGAGGGATAGTGAACAACAGTTTGAAAATTTACGTCATAAAGACTCTGAACATAAGCGAACAGATATATTTGAAAGTAAGCATAAAGATGTTGAAAGAAGGTTGTCAGAGTCTGTTGAAAGTTCTAAACGGAAAGAGATAGAAAGAAGGAAAGATTCTGAAACTGAGAATTCTAAGTATAAGGATTATTGTGACAGAAAAAAAGAAATTGATCCAGTTGAAGTGTATAAACATAAAGATTCTGAAAGGAGACGAGAGGAGAAACGTAAAGAAAAAGATTCTGTGGAAGGTTTAATAGATAGTTTAAAGTTAAAAGATTGTAATGATGATAAAAGAAAGGATGGAGAAAGGGAAAAATCAGATAAAACTAAAAGAAATAAAGAAACTGAAAATCATGACAGACAGAAGGAATCTGTGTTTGATTTCATAGACAAACAAAAAGATAATGAAACTGAAAAAAGGCAAAATGAAATCCAAGAGAAACGAAAATCTCCTCTAATGGATGAATCTGAAAGAAAAAGTGAAAGCATTAAAAAGGAAAAACGCAAGGATAGGATAAGTAGCAGTTCATGGCCGGCTGCTATTGGATGCAAACGGCGGTTAAGTTCTCAGGACAGTTTAGATAGTTCTATGGAAGATGTAAAAAGGAGTAAACCTGAGCGCCGTGATTCAAAAGATAGTGGTCGTAGTTCAAGTAGTAGTAGTAAGAAAAGCAGTAGTGAAAAGCATAATAAAAGTTTTACTAAATTATTAGAAGAGAAAATAAAAGAAGATAAAGAAAAAGAAAGCCATAAAAAGAAAAAGGATGAAGAAATGGTTGAAGATAAATTGCAGAAACCTGGAAGTAGAAAAGAGAAGAGGAATAGTGGTGATAAGAAAAAAGAAGATAGAAAAAGTAAATCTCGGAGAGACACTGGTAGTGAAAGTGATATTGGTAGTTGTGATGAGGAAATAAAATCTGCCAAAAAACATTCAATATTTGATATAGTTGATGATGAGCCTGCTTACATCTCAATGTATGATAAAGTTAAAGCAAGGTCTACAAAAAATATGCAAAAACTGGAAGAAGAAAAGAGGCAAGAACGGCTTAAAGAAAAATTTAACCAATTGAAACAGTGCCGAGCAAAAAGAGAGGAAAAGAAACGTTCAACATCATATGATGAGGATTCAGACTCTGAAAGAGGAGGAAGAAGGTCAAACAAATTGCTGATAACAAGTTCTGAAGAAGATGGAGGTTCAGAAGGAGACATAAGATTGAAAAGTCGGAAAATTATGTCCGATACTTCAGAGGATGATGTTCACAAACATAATACTCATAGGTTAAGTAAGCCTAACAGAATACGTTCAGAAGAAGTGGAATCAAAAACTAGAAAAATAATGTCTGATACTTCTGAAGATGATACCTTACGATTGAGCATATTAAGAGTTAAGTCAAGAATTCATTGCTTTGAAAATGATGTTAAAAGCCGAAAGATAACTTCAGATACTAGTGAAGATGATTCTTTAAGGCACAATTCTACAAAATCTAAAATTACTAGGATCAATTCTGATGAAAGCGAGACAGAAATAGGATTTGGAGAAAACAATAAGACTGATGATGAACATGTCGGAAAAAGATTAATTGATGGTTCTGACTTATTTTCAAATATATCTGAAGATCATGATCATTTTGGTGAAAATGAAATAGAAAACGATACACGACCTCCTTCTTCTGATTCATTTCGTAGAAATTCTGTTGATAGTAATCCTAGTATTAATGAAATTCCAAGGAAGAAGTCCCATAAAAAGAAACAGAAACGTCAAAAGAATTGTGATTATAATGATGATGGAGTTTTAACAAATAAACGTCATTCATCGAAAAAAGACCGTAGAAAATCTGTGCACAGTCGTGATGGTGAAGAAGAATCAAAGTTGCAAAACAAAATTAGAAAGAAGAAGAATGACAGAGAAAACAATATTAAAAGAGAGGATAAGATGGAGGATATTTTTGGGCCATTATCAGATGATTCAGATAAGGTTTTGGGTAAGTGGCAAGTTTCTCAGGTTTATGGTTCAGATTCTGAATCTGAAAGAGAAGTTTCTAGAAAAAGAGAGAAAAAACGAAGAGAAAGAAAGGCTAGAGAGCTGGATGAAGCAGGAAGAGTGTTAGAAGCAAAACTTTTAGATGATACAGACAGTTATATTGTAAATGAGGAACCTACTAAATCGAAAAAGAAAAAACGCAAAAAGTCAAGAGAAGAAAAAGCTAAACATCACCATAGGCTAGAAGAGGAACCTCCTAGTCTATCTAGGATTTCTGAACTTGATCAGAATCATCAGTTAGAAACAGAAACTGAGCCCGAACCAGAACCTGAACAAGAACCTGAACCTGAATCTGAACCTAAGCGAGAACCTAAAGGTGATCTAAATATGGATGCAGAGGAAGAAGAACTTCCATGTAGAGTTGAGCCTGCAAAACCTATTGTTTTGCCACCTTCTTTACCATGTTTGATAGATAGTCCTCCACATTTATCCTCGCACAACAAAAAGCCAGATATCCCAGGTTTTGGATCACAAGTTGATGAAAATATTCATGAAACTGCTGTAAAAAGTATTTCAGAATCAACTACAAAGCCGGTTGAAGAACCTGCCAAACCAGAAGAACCGCAACCACCACCAAATGCAGAAGAGAAACCAACACCTGTAATATCTCAAGAAGAGACTGAAGATGCTGTTGCAGCTCTTTTGATGGAAGAAGATTTTGGTGGTGGTTTTGAGAGTTATCCATCAGAAGAGACTCCAAAACCCGACACACCTGTTTCTGAGCCAGATTTGCAGATCGATACAGATACAGATGATACATTTGATCAAGTAGACTTTTCTCGACCTCCTAGAACTCCTGATTTGCCTGCGTCATATTTTCATAGAGATACTAGAGAAGGACTAGAAGAAAGAATTTTAGCAATGGCTTGTCCTGACAGTGCTTCTCAACGAGAGCAAAAGAATATTGAACCATCTGCTCCAGATGTTGATAAAAAGATCATAGAAAGAAAAGAAGAATTATCCAAACTAGAAATATCTGAACCAAAAACGGCTCCAAAAGTGCAATCGCCAGATGTAGAGCATACGAAAGCTACTATTCCACCTTCTGTCAATCATGATGTACTTAAACCACAAATTACAGACATTGTAAAACGTCATGAGTTACCAGCTATAGTGAAACAAGTGGACATGGTACACTCTGTTAAACTTACGGTACAACCAAGTCAACAAATAAAGTCATTACAAAATCTCTCACGGCCTTTAAGTTTGTCAGAGAATGCAGTCAAATCTCATTTTACCAGCTTACCTTCAAAAGCTATAACTGCTCATCTTCCTACACTTCAGCAAGTCGTTATTAAACCTATGAAAGCAGAGGATTTGATAACTGAGAAGAGGCATCTAGCTTGTCCACCTGTGCACACTCAAAAAACTTTTATGCATAACCAACATTTTCAGCAGTCAAATGTTCAAAGTCAGAAACTTCAGCAACTGAAATCTGTAACATCAGTAGCTTCTGCTGTAACAGTACCACAAGTAAACTGTTTGTCACAATCTCCAGAACAACAGTCATCACCACAACAGCAGATCCAACAAAAACAACAGCAGGAACAACAACAAAAACAGCAGCAGGAGCAACAGAGTCAACAAAAACAGCAGCAGGAGCAACAAAAGCAACACCAGGAGCAACAAATACAACAAAAACAGCACCAGGAGCAACAAAAACAACAGCAGGA
>JAAAKQ030000001.1:1108559-1126136 GCA_010016005.3 Zanna intricata | reverse complement strand
AGCTTCGTTTCATTTTTCTTCTGCCATTTTTTATTTGTTTAATAAAAGTTTATTCCTTAATAACAAATTGAGAAATTTTAATGAAATTTGGTGTACATGTGCCCTAAAAGATCTACAAAATAAATAAATTTGAAAATTTTACCTTAGAAAGTTCAAGAATAGCAGCCAATAAATTTTTTAATCGTAAATAAATTTTTAAATCATCAATATTAACTATAAATCAATAATACCATAAATACAGGTTAATACTATTATAGCAAATTATGTTTTATTAGATAAAAATTAAGCCTTTTGCTATAAACAAGATTATAACACTATTCTATGTAGCTGAAACTAATTTTATAAACTAGTTTTCGTTCAAGTTAAATAACATGGATATAGTTGCAATTCATGCTGCTTGCATTTTTAAAAATTTTTTTAATAACAGTAACTAGTATAGTTATTATTATTAATATTCAGTTATATTTTTTATAGGCTGTTAACTGTGGTGCACGAGAAGGTGTTGTAGGACCTGGTACTCCACCACCACCACATCATGGGTCTCTACTTACTGGATCTGTGGCCAGTCCTCCACTTCGTGCTCACAGCCAGCAGCCTGTCGTAACTGGTGCTAGTAGTTCAAGAGTAAGTAATTTTGTTGGAATGTTATCCATTCTGTAGAAATTATGAAACAAATTATTGTTAAAGAAAAGTTATCCAAATTTTATTGATACTGTTATAGAAAAATTCAGTTGTAAAATCATACTCCGTGTTTAAACTATTTATGGCATTGCTATATTTTTCATTTAAGAATTAAAATTTTCATTTTAAAGATGTTTTTAATTAATTTTTAACTTTAATTTTTTAAAACAAATGCATAAGTATTTAACGAGTGATGATTATGGAAAAATGTTTTTCACAAAAAAAAAAGAAAAGTTATTACAATTATTTCTTCTTCAATAATATCAGGTGAGAAAAAAATAACTAGGATTTTTTTTAATTCTACATGCATTGCCTTTTCAACTGACTTTGTTTTTTACTCACATAACAGCATTGGCTTTATATCAATATTTTCAGCTTTGTTAGATGCACATTTCAAATTTGGGTGCTAAGTATTTGGAGGTATCTTATTAAGAGTTTATTTCGTCATGGTTTATTTTGTTTGAAAATTACGATTAGCATTAAAATGGAATAAAATACTGTGAAATGGTGAAGATTTTAAATAAGGCTTTTGATGAGGATGTTATAAGAGTGTATGTGTGGTACAAATGGTTTCGAAAAGGCTGTGAAGATAACAAAAGGGTTGGATGCCTTAATGCAACAATAACTGATGAAAATACCAACAGAATAAAGAACATTGTGGTTGTTAATTGTCAAATCAATAATACAGAAGTTTTGAAAAGGTGGAAATTTCGTATGGCTTGTGTGAAAAATTTTATTTGTGTGACATTTTGGGTATGAAATGAGGAGCAGCAAAATTTGTTTCAAAACTATTGAATTTTCAACAAAAGCATTAATGTTGAACAGTTAATCGGCAGAAATTGCTGATGACTTGAATTACATATCATGACATGCTGTTGAAATATGGGTGTACAGTTATTAAAACAACAGCCCATTCATCCTGAGAAGCTTCTTGAACCAAGACCGAAATTTGCTAGAGTTCTATTGAATGTCAATTTCTTCCTTACTGCTTTTTTTAAATTACAATGGCGGCATCCTGGACAGTCAACAAGCTGTATTCCAATACACAAACTGAATTTAAAGTTGTACAGTAACAAACTGTATTACTTAGCAGTTTTACCTTGTTCACATGAGGCAATTTAAGAAAAAGTCCACAAATATGCGCAAAAAATTCTTGAATTTTGTTCCATGATGGTAGTCCAACTCACATTAGTAAACTGTGAGCTGTGCAGCTCAACTGTAAGTTGTGGGAATATTTTCTTGATCTCACAGTGAACATTAAAAGGAGTGAGTTGCAATATTAAATGAAAAAGAAAAAAATAGCTAAGTCAACTTAAAATATATCAAACAATGCTTTTTCTATAAATGTTTTGAGGATTGCAAGAAACAGTGATATAAGTTTGTCTCAACTTTACGGGAGTAATTTTAGGGGACAATATCAAGAAGAATAAGTATATTCTTTTTGCTAAAAAGCTTTAATTCTCTATTTCTTTTTTATCAAATTCCTTGTGCAATATTCTTACAGTAAAATTAAATTAATTTTGATAAAATGTTACAGGCTGTTTGTAAGAACATAATAGAACCAGTGGGTACTGGAGGATGTATTGTTGTTCCATCTCCTAGTTCGCAAGCCCAGCCACATAGCCGGGGTCAGGTGATGCAGGCTGGGCTGCCTGTTCCTGCATATGAAGCATCTATGGTATGTATTTTTAAACTTTTTTTGATAGGTTTTTATGTTAATTTTTAACAAAATGTGCCACTCCGCAATGATAATACTAATTTATGCGCTTGGAAAATTTAACAGATTTGATACTAACCATTTTTATTATAAACTTTTATAAGTTGCTAACAGAAAAAACAAAAGAAATATTGGCAGAAAAAAGTAGATTTTAATATTAATATTATTTCCTCTGCCGTAACTAATCTGATAACAGCATATGAAATGTTGATAGTTAATGTAAATAATGTGTTAATAATTTATAATTAATATTTTACTTGAAATACTTCTATATTTAAATTAAGTCTTTTTTTTTAATAAACTGAGGATGCAGTCATGTGATAAAATTGTGATCAAGGATTTTAAATTCATTCTAAGAAAATATTTTGTTTTGATAATGCAATAGTAAAATACCAAGGCAACTCAAATATAAACTGATTTTTTTTTAACATTTATTTTTACAAAATTACAAAATGAAAATGCAAAACATAAATATTTCTTTTCTACATAGTTTCCCGAAAGTTGTATACCTTTTTTACAACATTTATAGATCTTGTGGATCCTTCATAAAAGCTTTGAAAATGTATCGTGAGCAATTATGCTTGAACTCCTGTACTTTGTTGTTGCTCTGATACCATATCCTCCCAGTAATTCCTTTAATGCCCCAAACAAAAAGAAACAGCAGTGGGATGCGTAGGGTCTGATGTTCTGAGGTTTCCCGGTAAATTCATCTAGTTTATCAGAATGTTTTCAGGAGTATGAGTGTAATGTTACCATAAACAAGAATTAAAATTATAATAAGCTGACGGCACTTTTTGATCTTATTTTATTACAAAAACTTGAAAACTGGTTTGTTGTACTGTTCTTCTATTGACTGCTATTGAGGAGCTATAATGCTCTGAAAACCAGTAGAATGATAACTTACGTTGCTTGTTTTTGTGCATGTCTGATTTTTTTTTGTCATTATTATTATTGTTATTATTTAGAGATTAGGATAATATTTTATATTTGCATTTCAAAGAATTGATATTACAGTTAGGTGAGATTTTATTATTACGATCTTTTTTGTAGATGCAAAAATAAAAAAAAAAATAAAAAAAAGCAATAAAAATAATAAAGAAAACAGCTTTTATATACTTAAAAACTGTGAGAAAATGTTGGCTACCTGAAATGTGGTATTTTTAAAATATTCTTGTAATTTACAAACTTTCTTGAAGGAAAGAAATTCTACTTATGTTTGAAATATTAAAATATTTAAAAAATTTTTTAATACATATTGTAATATAAGGGTAGTTCAGAAAGTTCTGTCTGATAAAGAAATCAATATTTTTTAAGTCATTCATATTTTATAACTTAATTTTTGCGATTTGTTACATTTAGATGAATCACTTTTCCAAATTTTTAATATCCTAGTATGATGTGATTTGTCTATCTCTGCAAAATTAGTGGTTGTCGCAGTTTTGTCCCCATCATTTAAAGTAGATCTTCATCTGGAGAGCATTTGTTGTGAGGTTCAGAAGAGGAAATAATTCCTTAGAGCCAAATTCTGAGAATACAATGTATATGAGTATTTTGAAACATAAAAGTCATGGAGTTTCGCAGCAACAACTCAAGATGTCTGTGAAGGCCAGTGAAAGAGCACTTTTTTTTTGGCAGATTCAGACAGCCTAAATAGGATCCTTCAACTGTTCCATTAGTAAGCATAATACTCCGTGGTGATGATAAGAATTGAAAAAATGTAGCCGTGACTTTTCCTGCTGACAATGAAACCATTTTTGCTTTCTTTGTCAGAGTTTCATCCACTTCCAATCACTATTTGATCTCAGGCATGTAATGATGAATCTATGCCAAAATATCAAAGAAATCCAGCATAATTGTGTTCAATAAGTTAAAATACCCTCGAGAAGTTTTCAGTTATATGCATTTTTGTCAATTCTTGCATTTTGTAAAATGTAATATTTGTTACAGTTTAATGCAGCATTTTGTAAAAAGTAGTGAACATAGTCTATTGACATCATAGTGAGTTTTGTGGTTGTAGCGTGTTTTGAGCATTCATCATCTTGAATAAATGTATGATCACATTTAAACACAGTGCCCACTTTTTTACCATTGAGTAAAAAGGAAAAGTAATTTAAAGTGGAATTTAACTTTTTGAATGTCTTGTTGGGTTCAAACCTTTTAAAACAAAATACTTTATACCAGCTCAAACTTCAATTTTATCCATTTTTCAGAAAATGGTAAAACATGTTTGCTTTATTCTATCTCTAAAAATAAGCAACTGAATGCTGATGGGTATGAAACATAGCAGCTTGCCATCTAAAGAATTGTTTTGAGATGTATCGTAGTAATTTGATCATAGTTGTGCCATCTCTGTGTCAGGTTGAGAACTTTCTGAATGATGTACTTCTAGTGTAAATTGTGATGTACTAAGTAATAAGAGAGAAGTTGAAATTTAAGAACTGAAGTATGTGTGTACTATTCAGTTGTGATCAATGGGCATAGTTTATTTTAATAGTGTTGGATTACATCTAACGTTTTTCTTATTGCTTTTTGTATTTTACAGTTAGATATTAAATAAATGTTTTTTTTTTTTTAAATATATATATATATTTAAATAGTATGTTTCTATAACATTACTTAAACTAATATATATGTCTATTTTAAATTAGTTATAATAATTAAATTAGTTAAGAGGTAGATATTGTTTTGGGAAGTGGGTTAACAAGGGTTGGTTTGGTTTGACTTGTGTTTGCTTGCTACTAACTCTGGGCGACAGCATGGGGTGGTGGCAGAACTGCTTCCAAACCCACAGTGGCCCCGGCAGAGCCCTCCACCAGCTCACCAGCACCCTCCTACACAGGCACAGGTCAGACACCCTGTTATAAATATTATTACGTTATGTATTTTATTACTACTACATTAGTGATTAATTTAGAAAGTAGGTACTAAAAAGAATTTTAAAAGAATGCTTTAAAAAAAACGGTTAAGTAATTCTTACAAAAACATTGTTGCATGTAATTAAAATTTTTAAATGTTTAGGTCTTTGCATATGTTTATATAATAATAATAAAAGTATAATTAATTTATTTATTTTTATAATGAATTATCTTATATTAAATTATAATTATCACATCATAATAATAATATTATTACTATTGGTTAAGCAACTTAAAACTGAATCAAACTGGCTTGAACTACAGTTCATTTCAATTTCACCTGTATCACTGTTACTGCCCTGACTACTAAGTGCTACTATAGGTTGTATCTGTTATACTAGTCTCATCTGTTGTTTGTAGTTGTAAACTGTTTACACTTCCAATGGAATATAATTTTGGTTTTGCATTTGTTTTTTTCAAAGATGTTTTATTAGATCAAAGAAAGGATTACAATAGTAGAAGCTTGCTTATATGAATTCTGGATTCTTTCAAGAAATGTGTCAAATATTGACACTGAAAACTTTTTGAATGCTGCTATCTCAGCAAAGAGTAGAGTACATGATTTGGTTTAAAAAATGGGTATATAATGGAGTCTGTTTAAACTGCATAATGAAATCGACCATCAATCAAAATGAAATTCTACTCCAGAGGCCATAACCAATATTCTAAGTAGAATTTTTTTCATTCTGAAAAAGATTTATTTGTCAGTTATCCAAACAAAGTGGTTTAAAATACAAATCTTATCTTTAAGATTCTTCATGATTTTAAATCATAATTATGTTGCAAACGTGCATAAACTTAAAAGAACAAAAAAACTTATCATAATTGTTGTGACCAATTCCTCAAAAATTTTGTTGCTAGATGTGTCCTATGCTGTATTTTATATCAGATGAGCCATCATTTCATTTATTTGGGCAAGTTAATTTACACAATAGGTATTTCATTGCTAAAAATCCTCATCAGGTGTTTGAATGTCCACTTCATGATGAGGAAATCAGCATATGGTGTTCTGTTTCTGATAATTGTGTAGTGATATTTTTTGGCCAAGACTGTCAGTAGAGAAGTGTAGTATTCAATTTTTGAAAAATTCTAAGCTCAGGTAACAGGTTGTGAAAAAAGAGTATGACTTACTATCAAGACTGAGCTATGTTATGCAAATCAAATTATTTTGTTGCATGCATTTATATCCGGCTTTTGTAAAAACTGTCAGCAGAGGGCAGAAGCCTCCTTGTTCCTCAGATTTATCAAGCTGTTTTTTTTTGAGGCTATGAATCAAATCCTCACATTATCAATGAACTGAAGGTGTACATTCAACCAGAAATCAATGGCCTTGACAATAATGTTTTACTTCAGGTGACTCAATAGATCACTCAAACATACTAATGTTCAAAGTGGCCACATTGCGCTATTATCTGTGATATTCATTGTTTCGCAAATGACTAGATGTAATACAACATTGATCTTCTGCTGGATCCCCAGGCATATAGGAATTTCAGGCAATGAGCGCGCAGATAATGCAGCAAAAAACACTTGTTTCCAGCCTCCATTCACCAATCATGTTGCTTTTCACAACCTTGGTTGTTTCCTGAAGAGGGTGGTTCATGATGAGCAGCAAAGTGAACAGGATGCTACCATGAACAGCAAACTTTGCTCTGTTAAGAATACTCACTGTAGAGCATCTCATGCAGAATTAACTGTTGAGAGGAGGTTATTAAGTTATCTACCGTTTGTGAATAGGCCACACTAGACTCGCTCACATATATGTCCGATGACTCAGATAGATGCAACAGTTTGTGTTCAGTGTGACTACTGACTTACAGCGCACCTCATCCTTGTGGATTGTATCTGTTATGAAGTATTGTGTTGCAAGTTAAAACTAGGTGCTAACATGCCTATGGGAAAGTGAGGCGTTTTTATGTTCTGTCTTGCGATTTCTTAGAACCATTCATTTATATTTAATCTAAATGCATAAATTAATGTTTTCTCTTCCATATATTCATGCCATTTGCTATAATGCAGATTGTGATTTTATTTTTTTTGAAATATATAAAGTGATATGTCTGTGTTGTTATTTCGCTTTTGGTAAGCATTTGCTTTTAGCATGGCTCTTCACTTTGAAGATGTAGTTTTGTGTGTCTCTGGGTTCTTATTTTTTAATTAATTTTTAACTGTCCAGTCTTTGTTGAACAAAAATATCATCTTCAGGTGATGATAACACGGACATGTGTTTTGCCTTAAAAACACCAAAAAGAAAAAACTTTGAAACAAAGAACAAAGTAACAGAGCGAGCAGGGTGCTTACTTTGAACATCATTTGTAAAAATATGATACATGTACTATAGTGTGTGAAAATCTAAATATAGATTTTTAATTTGTGTTTTCATTTCATACATAAATTATTGCATGTCACAACTATGTTTATGATGCTGTGTAGTGATTCGTTAAAAGTTGTTCAGTTTTAAGTTCCTCACATTGTATATATATGTTTATAACTTTCTTTTTTTTAATAAAAACTGATACGAGATTGATAATACACATTTTTGTTTGATCTTTTTAACTTTCTTTTTAAATATTCTGTACACAATTTTCTTCATAATCAATGTAAATTATCAAATCATTAATGTAAGTTTATTTAAATTATATATATATCAAATCATTAAAACGTTCAGAGAGAAAAGTTTCTTCCATACAGAATATTCTGTGGATGGAATTTGTACCACATTGGAAAATAAGCATACAGTTATTAATAGTAGGGTTTAATGTCCTTACATCTACAATGATTTTCTCTGTGGAAGATTTAGCTATAATTGGAATAGTTTTAAATAAAAAAAAAAAAAATGGAAAAACAAAAGAAAAGATGGAATATGTATATCTACATTGATCAAATGATGCAAACCTTAAGGATAATATGTTATCTTTAAAAGTGAAAAAATTTGATGAATAGTTTGTTCTGTTTTCTCTACCATTTTTACTTATTAATTCTGTAAATGTATTAAATTTGTATACCTAAATATAATTTCTTCAATAGTCAGTTAAACACAACTAATGTATTTAACCGTACACTGCTGGTTCCATTACAGATCAAAGAACTTATGAGTTAGAAAAAAAATTCTGCAGAGTTCAGAGCTGCTGGTATTACTGTACCAGACATTTATCAAGCCTTGATGTCATTTAGTGGTTATGTAAATTGTATCAATAAAAACTCACTTGTTATATCGATTCCATGACTGACTACAGTGAAGGGATTGACACTGCCTGGTGCATATACAATTCAGACCAAATTGTGCAGATATCAGACATTGTCTCTTGTGTTATTCATTCATAAATAAGATTTAATTTAGTTAAAAGACCCGCTATAATAATTAAAAATATTTTTAGGGATTTTAAAATTCTTTAACATTTTTTTTACATAAATATATATAACTTTTTCTGCTTGGTGTTTTTAATATTTGTCTTTTATTTTATTTGCGAGATAGTACTTCATTTTATTAATATAATTATTTTAATATTTTGGATTCTACTGTCTTTTAATTTTAAGTCTGGTTATATTCTTGTAAAAAAAATATACTAATATTTTGCTGTACTGTATCTTTATAAATTTAACAGAAAATAATTTTCATTATGTTGTAAATTTTTAGTTTTCCCACAAAATTAGAAAACTTATTTTAATCGATAAATTGATAATGATTTTAAAAAAAATCATTATAACGAATTATCAAGGATAATTACCCTTGATGATTAATAAAATTAAAAATTATTAATTTCTGAATATGTCAATAATTATACAGCCTGGATGGGTCAATGGAAACCATAGTAAAACCTTGATTAGAGCGATAGAAAAAAATAAATGTGACTAAAATTTAAATTAATTATATAAAAAGTAAACACAAGAAATAAAATAAGGTAAAAATATACATAAAGTTATACTTAATGTAAAAAGTAAACTACAAAAAAAATTCACAATTCAGATGGCAGTATGAAAATTATTTGAGCTTGTGTATTTATATATATGTTAAACAGGATGCAGAAACCAAAAAATTCAGTTATATAAAAAAAATTTAATTAGTATTTAAAAATTAAATATTTCTGTAAAAATTCAGTATTTCTATGAAAGAAAATTTTTTTATTTTATTTTAAATATACTATTGAACATCTTTTAAAACAGTTATTAAAAGTGGTAATGGAAGCATATATAATAAGGTAAGCAGAATATGCATTACATGAAAACAATTCTGCCGTTTGATAATTTCTAAGTGGTTTTTAATTATATGCTTTTATTAAAATTTAAATTGGTAATAATTTATAATTTTTTTGATGTTATTTAGTAGAATATTATGATAAACATTCTAAGTACAGTATTAATAATTAAATATAAATACAAATCTCTTTTAATGATAATTTATTTAGCGTATTTCTGCTGTAAATATTAGATTGTGTTTATGTAGAGAGAGACATGATAAGATTTTTTTTTTGTAATATAAATAATATTTGTGAATTGTAAACATTTTATTGAGAAAACAGTAACTTATTTCCTTCAAATTTTCTTGTTTCAGGGAGATGTTGTACAGCATGTAAACTACATTCAACCGGCTCACTATCAATTAATGTATCAACAGTACCTAAGAGATGCAGCTCTTGGAGCAGCTTATCAGTTTACGCCTGGTAATATTCAATTTCATGTTTCATTTATATTGATTGAATATAATTTCTGATTAATTCTATCCATTGTAATGATTACTCATTTATTTAGTTTTGATACGGACCCCAAAAATTTTATATATATTTTAAATTCCTTTAGAGCACTACAATAGTTAATTTTTAAAGATAACTAAAATTTCAAGGCTGTGCCCTGTACTAATATATTTCTTTAAGTTATTGAATATAACTCTTGCTTGAAGATAATCAGTAGTGGTTTCTAGTGGCAGCATTATGCATTGTGATTATTAGTTTGTTCAGTTTTGAGTGAATTTTATGTTATATGTATGTATGTTAGGATATGATATTGAGTGTGGCATACTTTATAAATGAGGAAAATATTACTACTACTTCACCACTAATACTGTTTTATAAAGGAAAATAACTTCTTTTTTTTACAGAAAAGTTTTTCTATTAATTTCACCATTTTTAATGAAGTGTCAAGACTATTTCTGTCAGAATTAAGGAATGTTTGTCCTACTATGGAATTTATAGTACATAAATTGCCCTCTAGTATATTTCTAAATCTTAAGTGTGGATCTACTATTTTTTTTTTTCATAATTGTGTCTACCTTCTGATTAATACCCCCAGTTAGAGTTGAGAAAAAAATTGACGTACTATGAGTATAAACTAAATTATTGATTTTGTTTTTTTTCTTTAGGCGTGAAAGGTGAGATTGAAGAAGGTACTAGAAACACAGGAGGCAGTCCACCAGGCCCTCTTGAATTACGTCGCGGATCGCCCCATGACAGAACGACAGATTCACCTCAAGTAGCAACATTGTATGTTCATGGCACACGTCATCTTTACTATGAAGGACCACACCATCCTCCGCCAGCACATCGTCCTTCACAACCTAGACTACAAGTTGCTACTCCACCTCACGCCAGCCAGGTTCCTCCTCAGGCGGATTCATTACTTATGCTTCTGCAGGTAATTATTATTATAAACTTCTTTCTTTGTGTAAAATTGTTTAAGATAGAATAATTATATTAACTTAATAAATTTAATTAAACTTAAAATAATTTAATTTAATAATAACAATAATGCTTTGGATATAGAACTAAAGGTTACGACACAAGTATTTGAATTAGACTGGGAACTAAAGGACTTGAAGATTAACTGTTTAGCTTTCACTGTTGGTATGACATTATTATCTAAAAATTGAAATGAAGGTTAACAACAAATTAAAGAATAAGATAAACAAGCTGCTAAAATGGGATTAAAAATCATGTTTGATAAAACAAGAATTTTGACTGATGATTAAAAATTCTCCAAATTTCCTTAGTATAGATAATAAAAAAAGAAAAAAAGTGGGTAATTTCAAATATCTCAGATAACAGATCAGTTGGAATTATTTAGATAATAAAGCATTAACAGTTAGAGCTAATAATATGGAATTAGCTTTCCAGCTAAAGAAAAACACACATAGCAAACAGCTTGTATGGAACTTAACATCTTGACACTATAAATTGTGATAAAGCTGGAAGTACTCTATATGGCAGAAATCCTAAGATTGTGTGTGGAACAAAGGTCTATTAGAAAATCCAGAAAAAAGAAAAATGTTAGGTCCTAAATTCCAAAATAACCAGGTAAAATTAATTCCAAATAACAAACACTAAAACTGAAAAACTGTTGGACATGATTAAGAAAGATGAGTTGTATTTTACGGAAGTAAAATACAATTCATCTTAACAAGATGAACAATTGTTTCTCAAGAATAACAGTAGAGCGACTAAACAAATTTTTTATTTCTTCCAAAGTAAAAAAAACTAAGGCAAACAACTCACATAAGTCCAAGAAGGCTTAAAAGAAATAAAGATAACTGAGGAAATTGTAAGAGAAAGAGAAATATTAAAGGATGAAAATAAAAGGTTCCAAGAAGCACCAAAACACAAGAACAACAAAGATGAACTTTCTGAATACGAAGGCACGTGATATCAGAAAAAATGAAGAAGTAGTGGGTAAATAGAAAAACAAAAAAAATAGACACAACTGCAAATAGATAAATGATCTAATGTGTTACAAGGTGAACTATCCCAGGGGAAAAAACTGCTTTGTTATTTATAATTTACTTTTTATTTTACCTGTTGTTTTGCATTGTCTTCTGAAATTATTGAATGTATATTTTGTTTAATTTAACAGAATAAATGTAATGTATGCATGTAATATGGTAATGTTATTTCTGGAAGTATGTCAAAAAATGAAAATTGTGGATTTTCATCCATCTGTTATTGCAGAAAGTTGCAAGAAATATAGATCTCTGTCTTTGTTTTTGTTGAATGCAGAGTTGTATTTCTACCTTATATGAAGTTTTAAAATATTTGTTTTGTAATTGTTGTTTATAATTAATTTTTTGCTAATATTTAAAATTTAAAATTAATGATGAAATATTAATTTTTAAAGAAATTTCATTAATTGTTTAAATTTAAATGCATAAATATATTAAAATAATCATTTAATTTTTTTTTTTTTTGTAGCGGTATCCTGTTATGTGGCAAGGTTTGTTGGCTCTGAAAAATGATCAAGCTGCAGTACAGATGCATTTTGTGTTTGGTAATCCACATGTTGCTAGAGACTCGTTACCTTGCAATTCTGATGGTTCTACCCCACCTCTTCGTATAGCTCAAAGGATGCGTCTTGAACAGACACAGGTGGAGGGTGTTGCCCGCAAGATGCAGGTATTGTATTTTTTAATTTTTTTTTTTGTCTATTTATAATGTTAATTAAAATGTTATAAATAACAGCACACGATAAATTGAATAGTCAAGTGAAATAAAAAAAGTATATTTTATGGTTTGACAACAAAAGTAATAGTACCTACTGGTACTCCATCTATTTTTTAATTAGTTTAAAAAATTAGATACTAAAATTAGATAATTAGATAGATGTGTACATATCGTTCAGCAACGATATGTACACAAGATTTTTGATGAATAATATTGGCCATAAATTTTTGTACAGTCTATTAGGAAAATATGTTACCAAAACATAAAAGATTTAATAATATTAATGCTGCTGATAGTGTCAATTATTTTAAGATTGTGACAATACACAAAATAAATGTGCATATTTGGGCTTTAGTTTGTTGAGATTTTCAAGAAGCACCATTCTGTAGTACAGGTAATGTGATAAACCCATGGGTTGATCTAGTGGTTAAACTCATCATTGCAAATCAGCTGATCTCAAACTTGAAAGTTCTAAGGTTCAAATCCTAGTAAAGGCTAAAGTTACTTTTATACGGTTTTAATACTAGATCGTGGATATGGGTGTTCGTTGGTGGTTGGGTTTCAATTAACCACACTTCTCAGGAATGGTTGACCTGAGACAGTTGAAGACCACACTTCATTTACATTCATGCATATCATCCTTATTCATCCTCTGATGTAATTCTTTATAGTATTTTCAGAGGCTAAACATAAAAAAGAGAGAGAGAGGTAATATGATAAAGTTTAAGTTAAAGTTTAACTTAAATTATAAATTAAAAATTTTTTTTTTATGCAAACAACATTGTTTATAAAATGTGTGATCATCATCTTCTGAGTTTGTATAGATCTAATATTTTCCTTTCAGAATGCTTGTTTATTCATTCTTTCTCTTTAATGTATGTGGAGTTAGAGATTTTCAAATATGTAATATTGAGAATTGTATAATACTGAGAATCTCAATTGTGATTAAATGTTTTTAAAGTTGATTGGATATTTGAAAACAAAATATTATTAAAACCCTATTTTAGTAGTAATAAATTAGGCAGCTTATTTTATATAATCTGTGTTATTTATCTGAGGCAAATTGTGAAAGAGCTTTGTCTTATTAGAAAATGGAATTCTTCTTGAATTTGGGCATTGGCTATTCTTTTAACTTATCCAGATGTTTCTTCCACTGTAGTTTTTTTCAGTTAAAGAAAAGGGACCAGTACAAATTTTTATTTATGTTACAAGAGATTTGTGATCTTAAAGCCATCTACTAGAAGAATATGAAAAAAATTTCCCCAACCAGAAATGAATACTTGATTATACTGATAATAAGTGAAGAAAAAAAATTATGGCTATTTATTTCAAAAAGTGTATGTATTACTGATAAATATTCAAAAAATCTCTTCATTCAATCTGACAGAATTGTTTGTTTATTAAAAACGTGCGTTTGTAATAACTGATGTTAAGTGTATATTTTGAAAACTGCTTTTTATGCGCAATGGACTGATAAAAGGGTTTTGATTTCTTTTTTTACAGATGGACAATGAACATTGTATGCTTTTAGCATTACCATGTGGTCGTGATCATATGGATGTGTTGCAGCAATCTAACAACCTACAGAGTGGATTTATTACTTATTTACAACAGAAACAAGCTGCAGGAATTGTTAACATTGCTGCTCCTGGTTCTCAACAGGTAGTTTTTTAATTATTATAATTGTGTTTAGTTGTTCACTGATTAATTATGCCTTGAAAAAGTCCATTTGACATATAGAGTAAAATCTTTAATTTTTAGCAATAATAATAATAATGATGATGAAGTTAATTTTTAAATTTTCAATTCAACTAAAAGTTTACAAGATGTAAATTTAATAGGTTTTCTCTATTGAATCCATAAATGCAAGTGTTGTAATATAGTAATGACAACTTGTCAACAAAATATAAAGTTGAAGTACTCTTTTAGGTAGAGATCGAGGCCTGACATCATGTTAGCTATCTGTTTACTCTCAAGTATTCAAAGCTCAGCCTCATGCAATAGAACCTAATACCTGATGTTAATTAGTTTATCATGAATTAACCTTTTTATTTATATTTTTTATTTTTATACGTTATGTTGGCTTACATAAACTTGATAGTATAAATGATTTGATTTTGTCAGTTAAGTATTCAACTTTTGAAGTATATTATTGGCTATACACAATTGAGAAGACACCTTTGTAATAAATGAGTATTCAATTAAATATCAGTTTCGTAAAATGAAAATACTGGGTGCGCTGTAAAAAAATAAATACGTAATAAAATAATGGATGCACAGTAGTTATTAAGCTATACCTCTAGTGACACTACCAAACCAAGCTATATATTTATCTATAACATATTTGATTGTACATGTATGTATATAAAGATTTAAAATGGTCTATTACTATAACTAGTTTTGTTACATTAGAGGTTAAATTAAAGAGACTTAAGATTTTATAATTTATTTTATTTTCAGTTCTAACAATATTCAGAACTTTGATATTAACAGCGGAGAAAGGCCATCTGATTTTTCAAAAATTAACATTAACTGTCATTATTACTTTATAACCAGCGGCCAAAATGATTTTTTGAAACTTGAAATGTCGCTGAGTAGTCGTTTTTGTTCCCCGACATATATCTTGCCACCGAATCGATTTGATCTGGAAGTGTGTGGCCAACATTATTCTTTATTTTACTGAATAAGGTCTCGTCAGTCTTAACAATTTCATCTGGGACCAGTTTTAATAGTGGGCCGCTTGGTTAGTGCATCTGTAAACACTGGCTGTTCCAAACTATTACTTTATTGTATATTTTAAGTGATCTACGTACTTATCATTTAATAGATGTAAAGTCTTCATTACTAGTCTTCAGACTAGTAGTATATGAAACTCTGAGCAGAATGTGTGATTTTTCCATCTGGTTACCTAAATTCACATTTTCATTATTGCCATAAATTTCAGTATCATAGTACATGTTTACTAAAATAAAGCTTATCATGACAATTTTTACATTTCATAGCTGCAGATAGAATTCCATTACGGAAGCACTTGCTTTTTCTTTGCTGTTGGACAGACTCCAATTAACCATTTTATATAACAAATTTTTAACTATATGGACAAAAAAAAACAGTAACCCAGTACTTTCATTGAATAACAACTGACTGAATTATGAAGTAAAAAAAGTTTGTTCATTGTAAACAATAAATAGATAAATGTTTACCTATAGTGCATTTTAAACATTTTAGTGGTTAATTTAACCACTAACGATTGAAATATAAAGTTGTTCCTCATGCCTTATTGAAAGTGAGTCCATAATAAAAATTTAAAGAAAATTGGGTGGCCATTGTTAATATACAAGAACCTAACAATCATTATTACTTCTGAAATTAGTATACTTAAAAAACATAAAAATGATATAGTCCTTGAGGTTATTTAATTTTCTATTTGTATGCTATTAAAACTGAAATTATTTTATGTACAAAAGTTACAGCTGAGTACATTTTAAGCATGGGAATCATAACATTGGTCCAGTACATTGGGATCCTTGCCTTACCAGATGTGCATAAATAACCCTCTTGTTTTTGTAATAAACTACCCTATTATATATTTTATGTCTAATATTTCTACTGAGCTTAGTAATTCTTGATTTTGAGCTTAATAAAATTTAATATCAATTTTAGGGAATGCAAATACACAATATATTCATGTAAATGTAAATATCATATCTTTGTTACTAATAGCAACTGTATCATTCATTATTTATATTTAGCGAAAAATAATTGATATATTTTATTGATGGCAAATGCAAATATGGTTTTAAATTTCATTGTTAATAAAGAATGATTTCAAGTAATAGTTTATGGTTTTCTCTTTTTGTTTGTACCATGGTTCACATGCGAATGTATTCTAATTGATGGATGAATATATATATTTTTATTTACAAAGGAATTTTTTTTAACATTTTAAATTTAGAATCTTTTAAATATTATAACCTTTTTCTAAGATGGAAAGGTTTTTGAGATGTCATGGTTTTTAAGTTTTGAATTTTATATCTTTTATATACACTTGTTATCTATAAGAATGAAATTTTTGTTTTTCCAAGTAAAAACTATTCAAGTGGTTTGTGGGTATTTTTATGGATATTTAATTTATTTTAACATTATTTATTGATAGCAGTACTGTTCATAATAAATTATTATTATTATGCTGATCTTCATGGTGGATTAACAGCATCTGCTTTTCATCCAGAGGTGCAGGTTTGAATCCTGACAAGACATTACATTTTTCATATTTACATGTTTGTAAACATTCATAGGCAACTGTTATTACAGTTGAATAAATAAGGAAATGAATAATTATAATTTTGCATAAAAAGTTACAGAACCGAGGCTCTAAAAAAAATTTTAAAAACTAAGAAAAAATTTATTCTTATTCAAGCTTCTACTTTTAAGTCTCCTTTCAACACAATGATGCAATGTTTACATTGGTTATAAAGGTTATCAAAAGCTCTAGTCTTCTCTTGGATGCTTTTAATGCTTCTTCTATGGCATCTATTGACTAGTTCTGTTCTCCCACTTTATGGGCATCTTCACTTAAGGGGAAAAATAGTCAGCATGGGCTATATCTGGGGATTATAGAAGATGTTCTAGCACTTATACTCATTTGGCCAAAAACTGCTGTACAATGATGACCATATGAATTCTGTCGCATTTTTTGAAACAGGAAAATCTTGGATTTTATGAAAATGTAGTTGCACATGATGCATTTCGTCCAATAAATGTTTCAGGACTTTGTATACAGCAGCAACTAACACATGGAAGACACATGGCATTCACTAATTCACACACATGCACGCAC
>JAAAKQ030000001.1:1081996-1093066 GCA_010016005.3 Zanna intricata | reverse complement strand
TAATTGAAACCCAACCACCAAAGAACACTGATAAAAAATTTTACATTTACAAGGATTTGAACCTTAGAACTCTCGACTTCGAAATGAGCTGATTTGTGATGTCGCGTTAACCACTAGACCAGCCCGGTGGGGGGTTTCTATGGTCATTTTAGAAATTATTTATTTTACCCTTTGTTTTCATTCAACTATTCTGATTATTTCAATATTATTTTATCATGTTTGTTTTTCATTGTAAGCACTTGGAACAATATTTATAAATATTTGACTAGTTGTGAGAAGTAAATATGTAAATAGGTTGTGAAGATAAATTACTCCTTAATACTGCTGCTCCATGTGGTATTTATTCCTATAAAAGCAATTTAAAACAGTACCTGTGAACACAAATCAAAATATTACACCTATAGAACAAATTACCTTAAGTGCCATGCAATTTATAATATGATTTTCATTCAACCCCACATTTTTTTTTTCAGGACATTATTACAGTATCCAGTAAAAGAGCATAAATATAGCCTTGTTTGTATTTAATGATGAAATTCTTTGTACTAGAAAGTGTAATTTACTGTTTTTAAATTGTGCCCAGGAAGGTTGGAAAGAATTATCTACCATCGATTTACCTTATACAAACTTTAATTGCTCAAACTGCTATGATATATTATTTTTTTCACATTTACAAAGCTAAACATTGAAGAGCAATGAAAGCTTTTCTTTCTGTACTATAAAAGTTTTCTCCTAAGAGGTTTATGAAGAGGATGATTTAAAATATTTTGATGTTTTTTAATATATATATATATATATATATATATATATTAAAAAATAATTATTGTTGTAAATAGGAAATGATCAGGGGAAAATCTTGTTGATTGTAATCAGAAGCAAAATCTTAATGAGATAAGCAGTTTTTAGCAATACAAGTATCTGTAGATAGACCTAGATTTTATAGTTAATATAAAATGTATTTGGTATTAGTAAATTTGATATCTTGAAATTTCATCTATTCTAATTTGTAAAATTGCAAAAAGCAAGGTTTGGGTAATTACAGAAGAATAAATTTCCTGGCTGTTATAAGAGATAGATAGCTTATTTTGGTGTAATTTTAAAGCTCTTGGAGTGGGCTTTCATATGATATGTTACTGGCAAGGTTTTGTGGTAGTAATAGTTCAAGATCACCAAAAACATTTGAATGTGTATTTTTATAGCCAAATGTTTATTTTTTAAAAATTTGCAAAATGTGTTTTTTGCATTCTAATATGTTGTACATGTAAACATTTCATATCATGTAAACATTTATCGTAATAATTAGTGAACAGCAAAATATTCCAATTGTTAATATGGCAACTGCCACGTTAAGTGGTTTACTCCTTGAGAGGACTGATTTTATCTATAAAGTGATGCAAAAATTTTTTTTCAGATTTTTCAGTCTCATTCTGTTGAGACTTCCCTCTCTCTACAAGTTAGGAGTTTTATGACTAATTCATCACAGTCTTGGACCAGAATACAGTGACCAGTATGAACCCATCAACTTCCTATAGCTTCAAGTAAAAATGTACTGTTGCAGTCCATTTGAAATGTCAAGTCATAATTCTTGTAAAAAACCTAAGAAGTGTAAAGCATGAACTTTGTGCAAACATTCCTTTTCTTAAACAAGGTTACAAGATTTGTGATACATGCCTAAATAGTTAGAAACACCTGCTAAAAATAATGCTGAAGAATCTACTTTTGATGAAGAATTTCAACAATTAGATCCTATGTGTTCCCCAGTAAAAATGGAGAGAAAATATCCTGAGGAAAAGCTTAAGAAAGCAGCAGTAGTGTTCAAAAGCAAAATATTGAACATGGATTTAGATTATGAAGAAGATGCTATTTCCTCTCTTCTCTGACCGTGAAATTGAAGGTAGTATTTAATACTACAGAAGACCATCAGGATGCAAACATTGACAATGCTCCCTAAAAGCTGGACTTTTAAGACATTTAAGATGAATTTGGAGTAATAGAGATTACACTACAAGGAATGTTATATCATGTCCTGATCCTAAACATGGTAGAACCTCAGATTTTGAAACAACAAAAAAAATAACTGAATGAGGAAGTAAGTCGAATGCCCGGAAAAAAGGGTTTTATTTCTCTTCAAGACAATTAGAAGATGAGAGCATGTTCAAAAAAAACTAATTCTTTGTAATCTCTGTGAAGCTTTTGCATTTTTTAAACAGATGTATCCATTGCTGAAAATAGGATTTTTAATGTTCTGTTAACCTGGGCCCGAAGGTCCTATGTTCTTGCAGATGGCGAGTCGAACCTGCACACCAAAATGCAAATCGTATGGTTATGCATTGTAGAATGAAAGAACTGATAGGTGATATACCAATTAAGTATACAGAGGTATGACATATGTAGTGTGTGCTAATCCAACTGAAATTTGCTACTTCGGAAATTGCAAAAATTGTCTTTGGTTTGAAGTCAAGGGAAGATTGAGCAACCTTTTAGCTCAACTGCATTGGAACACATCACCTACAAACAGTGGCTACAAGTTGAAAAAAGAATATCTCTCTAGACATTAGTCAAACTGATGAAGAATTCATCAGTATACTTCTTGAAAAGCCTCATTTCTTGCTACTCAACAGTCCAGTTACCTCACCCATCTGAAGCAATCTCCGAAAGAAGGCAAATATCTTGTAATTTGCAACTTTATGAGAACTATTAATTGATTCTCCAGGATGCAGTCCATAAACTCCAAACTTGTAGAGAAAGGCAAACTCTGTTAACCAAGGAGTGACTGAAAAAGCTGAAAAAAATTTTTTGTATCTTAATAGATATGTTCAATCCTCTTGGGGGGGGGGGAGTATACTAAGAAAACTTCTGTTCCAAGAGATGATCCAGACTGAATATTATTTTACTTGTCTCAGGATGAAACTTGAACATTTTTTTGCTGGCTCTAGGCTTTTTGTGTTGCATGTTGTGACATGCTACTCTTCTGCCTCATCAAGTGATCCAGTCTGGAAAACTGAAAGGGGAGGGTTTTTCTTGATTGAATCTCAAGTGGCAATTGCCACGTAGGCAGAACAATTGGAATATAGTGCTGTACCTAATTCTTAGAAAATCATTTTTAACATTATCCCATTGAAATTCCATTAGGGTGCAAACAATTATTTTTTTCAAAATTAAAAAAAATATGTTTTCCGTATATTCAAGGTCAAATGAAGCTTTTGGTTACCTTGAACAAAAGTGATATATCACAAGAAAGCCCGTTCCAAGAACTTTAAAATGACACCAGATTGAGCTCTCTAGCTCTTATAGGAGCTGATAAAATTATTTTTTTGTAATTGCCTGAACCTTGCTTTTTGCAATTTTTTCACCTTTTTATGAGGTCCTTCACAAAAAACTGAGCAACTGAAAAATCTGAAAAAAGTTTTTTTTTAATCACTTAATAGATATGATTCATCCTCTGAATTTTGTTGAAATTTGTGAAAGTGCCAAGTTGAGGCTTGTTGATTTGACATGGAATGACCCTAACATTAAAATAGAGGATTGATTTTGTCTAATGCGGGTAAATTGAATGATTGATCCATGTTCCACACAATGAAAGGAATTTTTTTTTTTTTTATTTAATCCACAATTTTTGTATTTCTGTAAAAATTTCTTTATTGTGTGAATGTATTTGTCAAGTTATTGCTTTGGCAATATAAAAATAAAAAATTGTTCTCTTATGAGAGGTATTTTTTAAATGAAAAATATATCTTTCTAATTAGCATTCCAGCACAGTTTTAAACAGAAATTATGGTTATGGAGCCAATCCAGTGAAAAGCATCTTTTTGCTTATTCTCAGATGTGCGCGTGCACATGCTCAGTAGGGTAAAATTACACCAAGGCTGCATTCATTAAGAAATATTAGAGGGTATGTGCTATTATCCAGTTTTAAAATATACAATTGTGTGAAAGATTCTGATGTGGTTAAAAAATATTTAAGGTTTTGGTAATAATTAGAATCTTACAGCAGCTTCTAAATAAATTTTCTGCAAATTGTGTAGTAACAAACAAATTTTGTTACTACACATGTTCGGATATATCATTAGTTAACTGAATTTCATGAATGTTAGTGCCATTATACAAATTTGGGCTGGACTAGACTGTAAGCTTGAAAATCGTGTAACTGCTGATTTTTGAAGTTGAAAATTTGAGGTTCATGTGGATTTGAATACCAAATTGGATACTATCATATTTTTGTTGCTGGAGTTCAATTAACCACACTTCTTAGGAATAAGTTGGCTTTAGTTTGTACAAGACTACAGCTCATTTGCGTCATACATAATTTTCCTTATCTCATGGCAGTGGGGGGGGGGGTTACTAGTTAACCTTTACTGCTTAATTACTGAACTGTTTCAGATATAAAAATGTTCTTGAATAAAAATATTCTTGTTTAAAAATGTGTTTGCTGCTTACAGATTTAAAAATAGAAAAAATATTTTACCATGTTTATCTATTTTTCATCTAAAATCTACTGCATTTTTTTAGACTTTGACATAGTATCTTATTTCATTGTAAGATAAGTATAATATTGAGCTATATTTGGAATAAATCAGATCCAGCTTTGCTGGTAATCAAAAATTATCTTGGGAAGAATTATGTGACAAATAGAAATCTTAACTAATTCAAAATTATAAATACCGGATAATAGAGAAATGTATGAATATCTTTTGTTTTTTTGACATTGTGGTACTTCATTTTTAGATTTAAAAAAAATGTTTGAAATATACAGAATGATTTAGTAGAAATTGGAAATAATTAGAGAACTGACCCAGGCTTAATAAGGTAAAGAAAGTTCATTCAAACATACGTATGAAAAAACTTGTTATAGAGTTACATCTAATGATCCCGTAGTGAAAAGAGACTATGCTGACATTTTTAAGGGCTAAATTATGGGGGTAAACTTGGTGTGTTTTTTTATGTAGATTGAATAAAACAGCTTTCAGATCTCTAGCAGTTTTCATGATTTGTTAAAGTGAAAAATTCAATAAATAAAAAAATAACTTTGTTAAGTGGCTAATAAATGTGTAAATTTTATTCTCAAAATATGTAAAGAATTTTTTCTGAGAAAATTGGTGTAATATGAAAAAAAATTAAACTTTTATTACCAAAAATAATACTTTACAGAAAAATATGAATTTGTAAAAATTAAAAACATCTGGTTTTAATAGAATAAATTTAGACATTTGAATAATTAAAAAACTTTTACTTTAAAAAAATATATGGTGGTGTATTGTATTAATTTACAATAAATGTTTGAAAATTTCATTGACATTGATGCACGTTTTTAACTTGTTTCTTTACATTTTCTGTCAACCTAATTATAACTTTGCGTTCCTTCAGGACAGCAGCATTAAGAACGTGAGCAGTTAGTTCATCACGTGTGTCTACTTATTGCTTGTATGAGTATACCTGATTTTTTATCCATCCTCATAAACAGCAGTAATCTAAGAGAATAAGATCTGATAATCTAAGTGTTCAATTTACTGGCCCTCTGTATTCAATCCATTTACCAGTAAATGTTTCAGTTTGGAATTGTTTTATTTTATTCGTGAAATGTATTAGTGCTCCATCAAATTAATAGCAAGTTTTAATTGGCTTTGCTAATGAGAAATTTTCAGGCACTCTTAAGAAATTCATTGCTTAAAAAAAAATTCTGGTTAATTTCTCCCTGTGATACATTGTTCTAATATGAAAGAGTCTGCATATTAATTGATTGACTTTAATTCTACACCCAAATGTTCACTAAAAATTGTTGTCATTCCAACTATAATATGCAGATTTTCTTCAGATGATCAAAGTGAATTCTATGTGTTCTTTGTGAATTCCAAGTGGCTTTACCCAAAAACAGTATAATTGGAATTAAGTGGTGATAATTGTCAACTCATTGACAAATTTGCAGTCTTCTGGCATGGTCACAAACTGGAGGTGTTAAACTTTCTGAATATGATAAGGACAGTCTGTGAGAACGTGTATTCTCCATGTTACTTTGTGGAATGTTGTGTACAAATTCTCTCATACTGTACTTTGTGGAATGTTGTGTACAAATTCTCTCATACTGTACTTTGTGGAATGTTGTGTACAAATTCTTTGTGTGCTCATTGTAGAATTAAGCTGTACCACCTAAAGAATGTTTTCTCTTTCATCATCATATTGGTTGATACTCTGATGAAATGTATTGTGAAGTGTACCATTCTCACAAAGTTAATTAAAAATTTTACAAAATACTTAATGGATTGGAATTCCTCAACCAGAATATTTAAATTGATACTCTTCCACTTCAGCTGGAGTACTTTGTCACAAAACTCATATCTGCATATTCTTCTGATTATAGATAGATGTTTCAAAACTAAGTCAAAACTGAATCTCACTTTTGTTAATTCAGATAAAATTAAAAAAAATGTAGGTATAGTTTCAGAGTACAACAAACAAAATAATTACATAATTTGATTCTTAGAAATAAAAACAATGAAAATTATTTCAAAAACCAACTATAAACTGCCTAATGTTTATTATTAACATAAAATCACAATTTGATGGCTAGTAATATTCAGTTAATGTTGAAGTATATAGGTAATGTAGTCAACTTAATTTTTCAAAGATCCAGATTTATTGTACTGAAAACAGCAGTTTTTAATTTTTACAAATTTGTAACAGTTTTATTCTGGTTAGTTTTTAATAATAATAAATTTATGCATTTATTAGACGTTCAACAAAGTTATTATATTTCAGATTTAAAAAAAAGTATTTTTTTGTTGCTGTATTTTCCATTTTTCATTGGATATCATTAAAACTATGAGATACAGTTCTGGGACTTATTCCATTCAGTTCTTTACATCAGTAAACATAACGAAACCTTAAAAGTTTATCCCTTATGTATTGCCTTAAACAGTTCAGCATCACCTCGCTTCTCTGCAGAATTTTATGTTTGGTCGAAATGTCTTGCTAGATATAACTATAACAAAGTTTTTTCGGATGTATTTGTGTGAGCTTTCTTACTTATTTCAAGCTCTAATCAATCCCCAAATTATTTCCCTTACCTCCTGTATCATTATGTAGATAAATTTCATTGTTATAGAAACCATTTATTTAGTTGCAAATATAGAGATAATAATAATGTAGTAGGTAGATTAATCTACACACAATGTTATTTAATAAAATGTAACTATTTAAATAAATATTATACCTGTACGATTTGTGATTAATATGTCCTCTTTAATATCAACATTAATATTTCAGTATAAAAATCCTCAATATTTTTTTTTTTATTAATGTGCCCTTTATTATTAATCACTTTGTATATTGATTTACAAGTGTACTACAAATTTTTTTTTTTTATTTCATTGTTATGAAACGATACCTATGTGTTTGCTTAAAGGAGATACAATTCACTTTTTCGAGTTTTTTTTCTTTTACTATTGTCCAAAGGTTTTCAATTTGGTTTTAATTCTTGGGAGTTACATGGCTGCGACAGTAATTTGTTTAGTTCTTCAAAAAAATTTTCCACTTGCAGTATGGCACGGTGCCAAATTTTGTACCAACATTCTGTTGCTTTGTAGGAATTTCTTCACTTTTCAGTGTACCATCTGCTGGAAGTAATTAACAAGGGCCTTCAAATGTGAAACAATTCCTAAAAAAAATTTTTTGATATGGATTGTATATGAGCCTGCATTGTATTTTCATCTGATAATTTTTTATTTTGTATAGATCCCTTTGCCCCTGAACATGAAAATGTTCCTTGTTAGAAAACATAACATTTTTCTAGTCGTCTCTGGTCCAGTTAGCGAGTGGTTTGGTTCACAGGAACCTTTTTTCTCATTGCTAAAAAAACTGCTTTTTAGCTGGTCGATGAGTTTTCCATCCAGATGGAAGAATACTGTGTTTTAACAATTCATAATGTGTAAATCTGTTCCACTGACTGCTAATTCTTGATTTAAGTTTACAACATATAATTATAAAAGTTTACTTTCTTCTCACTAATCCTGTGTTTGAGGCCGCATTTATCTTCCCTTGAGGTAAAAATAAACCAGTTTTAGATGCTGAACCTTGTCTAGCGATACTCCTAAGATTTTTTGTATTTGCATCATTCTTTTGTTTGCTCAAAAAGATAAACAATTTTCAAATGCTTTCTTGAAGTTATATCCATTTTATATTCAAGAACACCAAACAAAAAGTGTCATTGTACGATTTTGTTTAAAAATTTTTTGAAATGAAATCAACTTCAACTTTAAACACTAACACAAAAATTTTTTAAGAAATGCAAGCCACAACAAAAATAAACAAATTTCCCTGTGTTCAGATTAATTTGTACGCTAATTTAATTGCAGTAATGCTATCAGGAGTTAGTAATAGTATCCTATTTAAGTAAGAATGAAACAAAAATTAGTTCTACATATGTGACAGAATTCATATGTGAAGGATTAATAGTAACTTTGTAGTATTTTAATGTAATATAGTTAAAAGGTTTTTAAAGAAATTTGTAATACTTATATACAAATAATGTGATTTCAATTGCTCAACACATGTTATAAATCCTAGGTACTTGTTTACTTAAAAGTATGAAAATTTTTGTTTGCACTGTGAAGCACTTAAAAAAGTTTTAACACTAAAAAGCTGATATTGATTGTCTTTTAATATAAGTTGCATTGACTTAACATTTTTACATGGATTATATTGTTTATAATAATTTATGGTTTTAAACACTTGAACAACAATGGCTTGATTTAACTAAAAGAAAAACACCTCTATGTTCTGGTAATACAATTTATACATGGATTTTTGTATTTTGACTTTCATTGCACTGGATTTTAAATTAATTTATAATTGCTGTGAATTTGATTTTTTTGCCTAGTTTTATGACAATTTTTTTTAAAATTTTAAATAACTGAAATGAAATTTAAGCGAACGTCATGTTTTTGTATTTGCTACTGATATTACTCGTACGGCTTTGACATTAGGAAAGTTGTGTGCAGTAGTATGAATTACTGGGAAGTTGTGGACTGTTTTTATTTATACATTTATGTACATTACTGTGTGTATAAAGTTATGCCATGGTGTATTATTTAAAGCTTATCCTTTTTCTTCGCTTAATATTAAACATAAATAATATTACCATTTATGGGCCTAAAGATTTTTAATTAAAGAAATTAATCAATTCCTTGATAGTATCATTTCTGATATGTATTAAAAGTTAAGTAAAATATTTAATTTTATTATTAAAATAATAAAGAGGTAGAGAGATTAAAAAGGTAGACCATAATAATAGTAATGGTTATAACAATGTTTCAAATTGTATTGCAGCCATGGCAGATGGTAACGGGGAAGTGTCAGTTGAAGGGAAATCAGACATCAAAGATGAACAAGATTCAAATGTTGAACGGACAGAAGATTTTCCTAAACTAATAGAATATGGACTTGACAAGAGGGTAGCTACAAAATTAGACGAAATCTACAAAACAGGTGAGATTTCACAAAAAAAAGCAAAAACAAAACACCTAAAGTAATGTTGGGAGGGTGACTAATTACCAGTCAGAAAAATGTAAATAAATGTATAAATATGACACTAAACTTCCTTCTTGCACATGATGAAAAAATTCAGTTCGAATTTGAAGTTCTTAACTACCCTTTTGGAAAAGCTAATATAGATGGAAAAGCCTTCGTCATTATAATGAGATCAGCGATCACATCATTAAATGAAGAAGTTTGCCTGCAGTTAGCATGATATTTTTTCAGCATTGATATTTAATATTAAATAGTTTTGTTTCTCTATGCAGTGAATTTATTTGTTTGGTGTGGCTGTACGATGGATGCCAGAAAATCTGAAAGGTAGTATATGTTTGTTAGAAGGCATGCATTAATGTATTACTTTAGATTATTCAACTTGTATTTTATTATTTCAGTTTAGGAATTTCAGTGTTTGTCGCCTTAAAGAGTCTTCTGGTAGCAGTCACAATATATCACTTTTTTTTATCTGTTACGTACTTATTGCAGTTATCAGTTTCATTTGCTGTGATGGGGTAATGTCTGTAAGTAGATGTTTATAAATATGTTGATTACATTTGTCGGAGAATTAAAACAATAGTCATGAAGTCCATACTACAGATGCTTCTACATATCCTTTTCTTGGAATGTTATTAGTAAAAATGTCAAGTCAAGATTGAATTTGCTAGAATGCTGACCATTCTGTAATATTAATTGTCCAAAACAATTTGATGTATTAGGTATAACGAAGTTGAATAAACATTTTTTTATTCAGCTATTAAAGGTTTTATTGAGGTAGGCAGGAAAAGTGTTAAAGATCTTTAAAGTGTTAAAATCTTGTTTTTTATAACCATAGCTTTTAAATATTAAACGAGTAAATGTATATAGTGACTATAGATCAGCTAGTGGTTTTGGGTTTGATTCTAGCTGATTCTGGGCTAGATTCTGGCTCATTTGATTCTAGCCATTCTTGATAGATGCTAGCTTGAACTGGCTTCAGTACAACCATTTCATCCTTATTGTGTGTGTAGAGCATGCGTAAGGTAAATTTCTTAAGGTCAATATCTGTTATACGCCCATAACGCCAAGATTAAGGTTAGTTAGTTCTAAAATGGCACCACTGAAATAAAATAATATAAAATAATAATAAAATTTTAAATATAATCTAACAAAGTTAATGTACATTTATTTTGCTCATGCTAATGTTAGCGAGTGAAATGTGCGTTGGTTAAGTTTGGTTAGATTATATTAATGATTTTAGTTATTTTCTTAATGAAATATAGTGTTTCAGTGGCATCATCTAAGAACTAACTAACCTTAATGTCTAAACTTAAGTTTAGTGTTCTGGGCATACAAGAGATTTTGACTTCCTAAAATATAAAAATCTTTGACTGTATAGCCTGTTAACTAAACTGATAATAGGTTGTATATTTATTTTGGGTAAGCCTTGTCTTGCAAATTAGCTGTAAAATTATATTATAAATATGGTTTTTATATATATATATATATATATAAAACAAAAATATCAAAATAGATTTGTGTGTGTACACACACACAGCAGTTGCTGTA
>JAAAKQ030000001.1:1068312-1081896 GCA_010016005.3 Zanna intricata | reverse complement strand
TATATATATATATATATATATAAAACAAAAATATCAAAATAGATTTGTGTGTGTACACACACACAGCAGTTGCTGTAGTTTACATTAGTAAACTTTTAAGGTTTTGTTTTAATAAATTTTCTTTTTACAACGGTTGTGGTATTATTTATAAAAATATTACGGAAAAAAAAAAACAGTATTCATAATAAAAATACTACGAATGTTTAGTTAATTAGAATTTATTGGGTCATATACTATTTGTAAATGTATTACTTTTCTTTAATACAGAATAACCAAGGCTATGAATGACAGGCCATAAGTTGAATATTTAGCCAGTACTGGGTTAAGATATTTGTTTTATCATTGAAATAATTTCTGTATAAAGCTGATTTTAGACTATATTATAATGTAACTTAATAACTTTTAATAGATATTCAGCTGAATTCTTAAATTACTGTTCATTTTTTGTTTCTATAATGAGTGTTTTAATTCTTTCTCAAGTAATTTTGTCTTTATTTTTTTCAGCTATTAAACTAGGATTTGATCTTGCCAGTTAAATTTTGTTTTACATTATACTTAATACATGTTAAACAACTATAGTGATAGTATTTTTCAAAATTTTGTTATCTGATAGGGTAAACTTAGCAATTTCTTTTGTTAGTGTTGCCTTAATTGTTTTTATTTTTTGCAAAAAAATTTGTCAATGATATGAGAGAAAATGTTCCTATCCAGCATAACGCCAGATATATTTAACAAATACAAAAAATATATATAATTAAAAAAAACTCTAATGTGATAAAAATATGAGTAAAACTTTCCAAAACAACTTAAATTTTTGGAAGAATTCATTCTGAGTAAAGTTGTTTTCTTGCCTGCGTCCAATACTGATTTTTTTTCTTGATTAGTTAAAACATTTTTTTATAAATGTTTAAACATATAATGTAATTTTACTTTTGATGAATGTTATTAGAACAAAAATGAAATTGCATTCGATCAATTTTTCCGCACATTTGTTTATGAACTGACATGCCAACATCGGTTTCCCGTGTTATAATAAAAATAAAAGTTACAGTAAAAATTGTCTTAGTAAAAACCTGGTATATAGTTTGTGTGTGATAAATCAATATGCAAAAGAAAAATTATTTATATAATGTGAAAATTAATATATTTGCTAGTATTTAGCAAACATTTATTTTTTCCCATTAGTATTCTTGAAAAACTTGAAAAGAAAGAACATTTTGATGAATGATTTTTTATAATTAGAATTCTGATTTTTAGTAATGTTAAATTAATTTCTGGTAATGGTAAGCAAAACACATGGTTGAATTTCTCTGCGAATTGAAATATTTCACAAACGAATTAAAATAATATTAATCATATTTTGTTTTGATTTTTATCACATGTTCTGGTAGAACAGTTGATTACTAATGGAAAAATTAGTTAAATGTTAATAAATTAAGTAAAAATAGTAGACTTGTTTGTGGGGGATAAACCCCCACAATCTTTATTGGTATTTAAAAAAGTTTCTTTCTTTAGAAATGGTTATCAAAAAGAAGATTCTGTGATAGTTTTGCTTTCACCAAATTATAAACTCGTAACTTATCAGGTAGATTGACCTATTTATTTTATTTTCTTTAATTTCTTTATTTTCAAGAATTCATTCAAACATCTTTTAATAAGAGAGGGTTTTTGTTTGTTAATTATAGTTTACCTTTTAGAATTTATGAGAAAATATTGTCTTGTATAATTTGGTTGTTTGTATGCGATATTATTTAGGTGTAAAACAAAATTAATGTTAACAAGTTGTCTCGAGCTGTGCAGTGTTAGTGTAGCACCAGAACTTTTAAAAATTCTCTGAATGTTACTTAGGCTGAACTTTTTTGATAGTCTTGTTAAGGATATAAATTTGTTAATTATGCATTAATATTTCTCAGGCAAGAGGTTAACCTTAGTGCCGCCCATCTCTCCAGAGGAGAACCTTAAGTTGTGCCGAAAGTTTATTTTTTTTCATTGTAAGATTCACTCTGTAATTTTTTCTAAATTTGATTTTGAAGAGGTTGTTTTAACTAGAGAAATCACAATAACGCTAGCCTTACTTGTTGATTCTTGTGATCTCTTTTTTTTTTATTAGACTAAAATTTGATTTAACAAGCTGTTAAGTAAGTAATCCTAAACTGAAAGCATAAATAAAATTTACTTGCATTAAGACTACATTAGATGCAGTAATCTAACAGTAATCCACAACTTTGTATTCAATTTTAATTTCTATAAAGAAGTTATTCTTTTTGTGTAACTTTCATTCACAATAATTGAGGCAGTTTTTTAATTTTTTAAAGTTCTTAAATTTCCTTTTGAAGTTTCTCTACTGGGTTTAATTCGGACCGTACTGTAATCCTTTATAGCGAAGTCACAAAAAATCTATTGTCAGGTGTACTTCTCAAACATGTCACTGGGAAGTATATATTTGGGATGTGTTGTTAAAGTATATATATATATATATATAATTCTTAAAAAGTTTTTTTAATTCAGAAGCTTAGATCATTTAACAAACAAGTTAAAATTAAATTAAAAATTAGTTGAAAAAAAAGCTGCCAATTCAGTAATAAGATTATCCAGGTGCAGCATACACACACAAACTTAATTTAGCACGTCAGTGCTACCTAGCATTTCTTGTGATGACATCAAAAAAACTTATAGTACTATTGATGCACTACAAATACTTCTCTTACTTATAGTTAAGAACATTCTTTGAGGTAGGGACATAATTTTGCAAAAATTAAAAAAAAAAATTAAAATTAAAAATTAAAATCTGACCAAGTTTAGTCAAAATCTGTCTAATAGTTCTGGAGATATTAGGTGATTTAGAATGCGACATTGAACACACAAACATGAACACATATGAGCATTGGAAAATTTCAGTTTGGTTTTGTTTGGTTCCTTAGGTGTCAAAAATGTTGTAAGATCCGGTGAAAACCGCATATGCCCAAATTGGACTGATAAACAGCACTTTCTCTTCTATGGCTATAGTGCTAGATGAAAAAGTAAAACCTTAATTTTATAAAAAAATTTTATGGAATGACTATTGCATACATTTATTTATATTACCTACCAGCTACAAACAGTTATATTGCATCTTTCTTTAATGTGGTTTATTAAACGAAAAGAAAAATGGAATACTGGTCTGCTAAGATGTTAATTTTCTTAAATTTTGACATTATCTGAACATAAACCAGCGCTGAAGTAAAATGAAAAAAATTAATATTTACAATATACTATTTTTGCAAACATTTGTTTGTTCAGTATAAAAATTAATAAATTGACATACTTTAAATAGGAATTGAGATGAATTTAACAGTTAGCGAGCTTAATTTTTTAAAAAAGTTTACAAATATGTTTAAAATAAGATTCTACATTTTTTAATTACTGGATTTAGGACAATAAAATGTGTACTGGGAAAAGTATAGTTTGACTAAGTATACCAATGTGACCAATTCTTATTAATAACAAAGGGGGGGGGGTAAACACTTATTTTTGCACTTAATTGACTGATAAAATTCAAATATTTTTTTAAAGTTTCATAATTGTTTTAATTTTGAATGAAGTTATATTTCATTTAATAATTTTTTTTATCTCTATTCAATCTTATTACCTGAAGGTAGTTCTGTGAGACACTTCTTTGAATTTTTTATTCTGATAAGCAAATATTGAATCTGTAATTTAAGATTGAGTAAAATGTTGAACTTAGATGCTCTAGATATAAAAGACTAGACAACAATTACATCAACTGTCAATGTACAAAAAAGCCTGATACACCAATATAGTATTCAACCACTTATTTTTAATCTCGCAAAATAAAATTAATTGAAAATTACTGGCAACCTTTTTGTTGCTGAATATTCTTGTGGATTAAAACAAAATATTCACAGTAGAATATTTAAACTAAATTCATAATTCTAATGAGTTTTACTTATTTTTAAATATTCATTACTAATACCAGCTTTTCAAAAATTACAATAAATTACAAATTAAAAAAAAAAATTAATATTACTTTGTTTTAGTAATCAAAATTGGAATTTTTCTTAAATGGAGTAGCAAAACAAGCTTCTGAAAAATTAGTGGTAAATTATACAGAATTACAATATATATATATATATTGTAACTGCTTATTTTGTTGGTTAACATTTGTTACGTGCATATATTTGTTATAGAAGTATTTAAAGTAATTGAATGTGAACAAGTTACATGTAATTGAACTTAAATGGTGAAAAAATCTTTTCTTTTTTTTTTTAGTTTTCCAGTTTCTACTGTAAAATGTTTTTTTTTTTTGTTTTGGAAAATGTTAACACAAAGTATATTTATTAGTTGGAGTTAGTCTTTCTGGAATGTAAGAATAAAAAAATCTTTTGCACTATTGTTTTTACTAAGATGTAAACAGAAGTTAGAAATTGCTCTGATAAGATGTAAAGTGTGTGTCCCCTTGTTTAGATTTAAATTCATGAGATATTGGAATTAGTGATCAATTAATTGAACTGCTTGAATAAAAATTAATGAAAATTAATTTTCTCTGCAGAGCACAAAAGATATACTTAAAAGTTGTGCTTTTACTGTGCACTTAGTAGATATAACTATCTTTGAATTTCTTCCTGAAAAAATGACGATTTGAAAAATGATCTGAAATTGAAATGATCTGAAAAATGAAGAAATGACGATTTGGCGCATTAGACAATTCAATTTTTTACCATTTCTATGTCTTCATTCGAATGTTAATGATTCTCTCAAAGCTCTTTCAGTGGGCTGTAAAAGTGAAGATGGTTTGGAACCAGATCAAGACTGAATCGACAAACTGGATTTAAAAAAAAAAAAAAAAAAAAAAACAATTTTCCTTATGAGGTAGAGCATTAGCCAAATGCTAAGATTACATATTTGATAAGATTGCTATGCCTTAACTTTTCTCATCATTAACTTTTTCTGCAGAGAAAGAAATTAATATTATAACTTATTAACTTTAATATCAGTAAAAGTGACTTTTAAGATGCTTTTTTGGTGACATATTGTGAAGGCAGAGGTTTTTCTTGCACAATTTGTTTTAATACTTAAGCTTGTATATGGTTGATTAAATGATAGGATCGACGGTTATGAAGAAATAAGTAATTTTCATTAGATAGTAAGGGATTATTGCCATGGGTAGAGGGAAGTTGCTTTTCGATACTAAGCAGTTAAATGCTGTGCAGACAATTGTGAAATCTGAACAATTTTCTAAACTTACTCAGAAAGCATCCTAGACCCAGTCAATTTTTTAATTCAGTTACTATTAATAAAGTTTGTTCTAATGACTAAAATAAGGAAAAACATTTATCACTGTATTGAAAATGTCAAATACTCTCACTGGGTAGGGTTAATTTATTATTTGTTAATGATTCTAAGGAAATTTATTTGAAAAAAAAAATTACATTTTATTAAACATAATTTTGAAATAAATTATTTTCTTTATTTTCAAATACTGAATTATTGCTCTGACAATCTACTGCTGCTGCCGAGTTGCGGCCTGCAGGCCAGTAGCTGCAGTGCCAGAATGATGTCACTCCAGTCTATACTGAGGATGTTTATACTTTTCCTAACTTGTATGTAGTTGCTCATTTTAAGTTGTGGTATTAAATTATGCAAATTAGTGTCAATAAAAAAAAAAAAAAAAAATTGGGAGAAATGTTTTTTAGTAATCTGAAAATTATTAGGGGGTTGATACTGAATTAAGAAAATTTATAAAATTGGAATGATTGGGAAAAAGTGTAGTTTTTAAGATTTTAAACATGTTAGGAAAAGTTAAACTGGCTTGGTTGTTGTAGACACAAATTAGTTTTGGTGTTACCTGCGTATGTAAGAGGTCTGTTCAAATAGTTTCCATTTTTTCTTGAGTTAGTAAATTGATTGCTGTTGTGGGATGCAGTTGGCTGTTTGTGTAGTTAAGGCCTCTAAAAGCAAAAGCTTTGTGTTACATCAGGCAGTGTACATTAGTCATTGATCTGGGTTACCTCAAGTTATTTCGTACATATTTGCAATTTCTTTTGGATGGTTTACTGAACGAACAAAGTATAACTATATTTATGTTAATACAGTTTATCTTGCGTTTTTAGTGATTCATGGAATGGTTTAACAAACCTATCATGAATTGTTTAAAGGTTATGTTATCCAGTGCCAAAAGAGTGTTTTATGCTATTGCTGCAATGATTACTATTCTCATAAGAATCCCTTGTAGGCGCTGTCCTTCATTCAACTTTGATCTTGTGTAGTTATTTTCATAGTATCCAGTTATGTTCAATAAATATAGGTTCCATAATTCTAGTTTTTAAAACATTGCCATGAGTAATGTTTTAGAAACATCTCGTGAAGAAATCTCTTCTTTTCTCTGATCTTATTTCTACTTCACAAAACTCCTAAGATATAAGAGGAACTAAAAATAAAGTCAAGATAGCTGACATGAAATAGAAGATCTAGAGGAAGAGATTTCAGATATATTCAGTAAGAAAGTGCATATTAATAAAACTGCTGCTGTAGTCATTACTTTGGTCTGGCACAGCTATAGTATAATGCATGTCGACAAAAATCACTGATCTTCATTACTGCAAATTTAATGCATACTATGTCCTATTAAATTGCAAATAAACTGAAAAAAGTTGTAACAGTTTTTACCATGGTTAATTTTATATGTTAATACCTCTTCAGAGATAATTGGCCATGTACCAATTACACTGGGGAACAAAACAGAATTCATTTTTTCAGGATAAAAGATATTTGATTCTGATTGCATTTTTTTCCTGAATTATGATGTAGTGTTTTCATCCCAATCACACAAGGTTTCCAAGAGACAGTATCAAACATCTTATTATCTGCATTCTTAACTATACAATATTCAAACAATTAACCCATGGAAGGAAGAAATGATATTCTACTATTTATCGCCTGTGGAGCATCCCTGTTGACGGTTCAACAATAATTGGCCGGCCGGCATATTTGGAATCCATTTGCTGTGATACCTCTTTTCCATAGCTGAAATCTGATAAAAGTGTTCCATATGCTCATTGCTCACTGCACAAAAATTTTCTGGAAATAAATCCTAGTGCAAGTGTACATTTAAGGACATAACTATAACCCAAATTTTTTAAAGTTTGTTATAATATTGTTGATAATATCACTGTAATTTTCTGCCTTTTGATTTCCCAAAAAAAACTCTTGAGTAACATTTTTGAATACTTGCCAGGATGCTTTCTCCAGGGATTCAACAGTTCATCAAACTTTTCATCCTGCATTAGTGATCATATTTGTGGACCCATAAATATTTCTATAATTTTTGCACCACTAATTTTAGGAAATCTTTGTTTTAAGCCCAAGAAACCAAGGACTATTGTTTATGGCCTTAATGAAATTCTTCATTAATCCTAGTTTGAAATGAAGTAGATACATATTTTTAGGATTACACAATGGATCATGTTTTACATAATTTTTCTGTTCAGGAATGAGTGATTCACGTTTAAGCTATTCTTTTCTAATGAAATTATTTTTACAGTCCCTATTCTGTTCACACAAAAAAAAAGTGTAACCAAGCTGCAGACTGAGAATAAGAGTGCAGTTACCTTCAAATCACCACAAATACTCCAACTCCAATTATACACTGTTTATTGAAGCTTTTAACAATATTAATTTAAAATTTTCATATGTTTCTTTCACACTAGCAGTGTGCCACAGTTGATGAGAATTTATTGCCATTATGCATAAGCACCGCTTTTAAACTAATTTTAAAGGAATCTATGAACAAGCGCAATTCTCTTGGGTTATGTTCATTACAGAGTGTCTCCATAAGAGAAGAAATATTATTTCAAAACGCTTAAGCCATTCTCTTCCGAAAAATAATGTTTAAATTCCGATAGGAATGACAATTAAAGATAAGTACTTACCTTTGTATTCTTTTCGAGAAGATTCCATCCTTTAGGCAAGGAAGCAGATATTTCAGATTGTTTTTTGTATAACTTTAAACCTTTAGGCAAGGAAGCAGGTATTTCAGATTGTTTTTTGTATAACTTTAATCTCATATGAGATAATTAAGATTTCTTGAGTCTGTGAATGAGGCTCAGATGAACTGTTCTGTTCAAAAGTTGTATCACCAGAACATGTTTCTTTTTCTTCCTAACTTCAGTCTCTGAGCTCTCCATCTAATGTCACTTTGTTGGAGGTTTTGGCATCAGCAATTCTTTTCGGTGTGGAACTGGTCTCGTTACAGATTGCAAGTTAGGTACACCACTGTATATTTTGATTTTGATGTATTACCTTTAATGTTTTTTAAGCAGAAATAACAGTTGGAAGAGTGATGTTTAGGTCCCTCCAAATCATAGGGATAGCAAGTGGCATGTGGCATATGCCATATGCCATTTGCCATTTTTCCAATGCAGTGAGAAGCATAGAACATATGTTTTAATATATGGGGTCCAGACCCTTGTTTGGTCCCTGATTTACATCCATAATTAAGTTCATAACACTTAATAATAGAATAAGGTTTCACCTTTGGGACTAGAGTGTCCCTTCATCACAAACAACAAAAATTGTCAGGATGATTGAACAAACTCTAGTTATTTTGTAACTAACAACTAATTAAAAGAAATATAGTTTTAAATGTGTAATTCACAATAATTCAGATACACAAAGCACTCGCAATGACGTGTTTACTGATTCACTATTACCTCATAACTGGTATCGTTCTGATGAATGTGTGCTACACTTGATAAAGTTTGTAAAAGTCTGAACCCGCACAACAGAAACGCTCCCCTTTGAGTTGCTTTTACTTGACAATGGACAAAAAAAGTTCTAAAGTATTGAAAAAAAAAAAACTAAAGTATTGAAAAAAATAAAAATAAAATAACAACCTGGGGGTGATGGAGAAATTCCAAATACATAATCGAAAATAGGATAAAAAGCTATGTGAAGTACTCATATTAGTAATTCTGATACAAAAATCATGTTGACAAGTGTTATTTAACCAATTATCTAACCAATATGGTTTATCAATCAAATCATAAACTAGTGAATGGTGAATAAAATAGTTAATGTAATTACCAATTTTTTTGATTGGTAATATCGGAATAGGATTTTGAGTGTGTATTGATTGATTACCTAAATGAAATGAATGATATTTGGTTAATGGATAGTAGTGATGCTTATCCAATCATCCCTGAAGTGAAAAGGGTACAAAAATCAGTGGAGCTGTTAAATTTACTTTTTTTATGGGATAAAACTACTTAAAAAAAAATTGGTAACTCATTTTGGTGAGCATCTGCATCTATCATACACTGAAAAATGATTGCAATAAAAATTTATAATAAAATTCCCAGTAAAGTACTATTTATGTATTTTGTAGGATGTTCAAAGAAAGCTATATAATGGTATTGCATAAATATTTAAATTTTAAATAAATTTAGAGATTGGTTTTCATAATACTGTATTAATGATAGCCTCACTTTGAAATAAGGCATATGAACAAGAGATGTGTGTTGTTTAGAATTTACTTGATATGCATTGTATGGCATTTTATTAATATTATTTATGTGATTCATGATGAAAGTAATCAAATCATGGGACCTTAAAATGTTATCCGTGTGTCTATGCAGCTTCTAAAATGAATTGACTTTATTTCATTTAGTGACTTAGTGAAGGAGACTTTTAAACATCACTTGTGGGATTATTTTGTGACTAATTTCATTTTGGAATAGTGTTTTTTTTTGTAGTGCTAGGTGTGTAAATGTGTACAAGCATGTTTGTGTGTGGTGTGTGCATATATATATATAAAAGATGTGCATTCACGTATGTACTCACGTACAGTAACAACCAATTGTTACCACAATGATTGCTTACTCTAATGAAGTGAATGTTACTTAAAGCTTAGTAATGAAGCTTATCTAGTCTTATTTAGAAAATATTAATTTTTTAATTTTTTTTTATAGAATCGTTAAAAATAAATAACATTTCATGAGAAAAAAATGAGTAATTAGAATCCTTCTGTGGCAAATGTTAAATTCTGTAGGCATTGATTTCTTGAAAGTATCTGAAACTTGTCTTCTTTTATGATTGATAATAAATTCGCACATCTGAAAGTGGTTCAGATGTCATTTCACTAATTGGTGTTGGTTTCATACCTTATCAACAATTTCTTTCTTAATTCAACACCTGAAATTTTATTTTATATTTAGTGACAGTTAATAATGAAAAACAGTAATCGCAGTATAATTATACATTTGACAAATATATAACAAAAAAATACATTTTTAATTGATGGTAATGGTCTTTTTATGGTTAGAATTCCAAAACATTTTAAAAATTATCAAAATTTAATTCTTATCTCACTTTCTACTGGTATTTAACAAGTGTTAAAAGTCTGAAATATACTATAAGTAGCTGACAGTGGAGGTGGTACTTTTTATTTTTTAATTAATTTAATGCCTGTCACTCAGAATAGTTACAACTTCTTGAATTACTTTAAAAATACATTACCATGTTTTTTTGTTTATACTTGGAACATATTAAAATTTGTGAAGTGCTGCTATGTACCATTGTGGTAACTATATTTCCAAACTGTCTCTATTAACCATACAAATCAAGGAGTTACTTAATCAGTTTTATTGAAAATTAAGAAAGTTTGCTGCATTCAGTAGTGTTGTAGAGTTATTAAATATTGTAATCTTGTTTTTAGGTAAACTGGTCCATGCGGATTTGGACGAACGAGCTCTTGATGCTTTGAGGGAGTTTCCAGTTGATGGTGCATTAAACGTTTTGACACAGTTCCTCGAATCAAATCTAGAACACGTTTCAAATAAATCGGCGTACCTTTGTGGTGTGATGAAAACTTATCGACAGAAAAGCAGAGGTGGTGCTGGTGGGGGGCCTGGAGCAGGAATATCAGTTATTGGAGTCACACCTAAAGGTCCTGATGAAGAAAAAATTAAGGTGATTGTCATTATTACCTACTAGTGGTAACAAATAGGTAGTATCTTGAAACTACTTTTTACTTTTAGAAATTGGGTATAATGTTAATGAAAACAAACCTATCTATTCTGCAATAGTGAGGTAGATATATAATAAATAAATCTTAATACAAAACAAAAACGTTATAAATATAGTATATGATGAAGAAATTATTTCTGTATTGTCTTATTTTTTAAAACTGTCTTCATGTAGCAATAACTGCATAACATGTAGCAATTGCTGCATGTTATTAGTGGCTAAATGGTAGTAGATTGTTAAAGAATGGGGTTGTTTACTTGTTAGCAATTGTTAATTTATTAAATAGTACATTTTTTAAAGAATTGTATGTATTCTCTCATAAGTAGAATAATATATCTGAAAACCTGGAATAATAAACCTGAAAATTTGGATTGCTCAAAAATTTTGAATATTTAAAAGTTATAAAATTAAAGTTATACTACTATAAAACTGAAAAACATGCTGATGTTTTCAAAAACGTCAGCACATTTTTACACTGTTTAATTAAATTACCCATTTATGTATTATAAAATGGCCAAATTTTATGCGTTTAATTAAATTAACAGTTAAGGTATATGCCGACAGTGCCTCCTCTTAACAAATAGATCTTTTTAAAGGTCTTGAACAGAATCTGGTATTTTTTTTCTTAATAAAACCTTAATATTTAAGAAAAAGTTAATTTCCATTTCTAAGATTACTTTTAACTCAAAGATTTCTTTTATCTACATTACCTATATAACTTTGTTTTAAATTGTTCTGTAAAAGAGGTTAAAACTATTATTCTTGTAAGTGTTTAGGTATAGAACAGTCCAGTTATTTTCTCTGTGTTGGTTATACTGATGTTATTGAGAGTTTGGTTCTGATAGTTAATGTATTATTGTAGCCATTTGCAGCTCTGAAGGAAAGCGAGGTGTTGAATGTTTCCAAATGTATCTGACCCCCCTCTCTCTTGCGTTCTCTCATTCCCATTCATTCTCAAAAAACTCTTATATTGTAGACCATCTCCTAAGCTTGGTTGTGAACTGTTAATGCCCTGAACAAAACCTGCTCTGTCACAAACAAGGTGACAGACCAACCTATTTTTGAAGTTATTACATGGCAAAAATCACTAAAACAGTTAACTAATTCCTGAAAAATATATATGTTTTAAAGTATATAAAAGTACTATATAGAAAAAGTTGTGTTTTGAGAAATTTCTGGCAGTAATAGTATTTACAGGTACTGTTCTATATTAATGAAAAATGCTGTAAAAAAGACAGGAAGAGTTATATTCAACACGTGCTCTCCACACAGTAGCTAGTCTACAAATATGGTTTGACAAGAGTGTGGTAGTTCTATCTGACAATAGGGAAATTATGTATGTGTGTTGCTATGACCAGAGCTAATTCCCTTTTATCACCACTTTATTGAGAGACTGAGTGAGCGAGAGAAGGTATGTTTTACAAAGTATGTGGGGGGAGCAATACTTCCAATGGCCAGAACCAAACTTTAGATAACATTAATACAGTTGAAAATTTTTTTTGGAGTGGTATTTAATTTTAAATAAAAAAAAAAGTTGATAATTTTGATGAACCTCTCTGCACAATTAAATACTTCACTTTAGTAATTGGAAACTGTGTTGTGTTAGTAATTTTAAGAGCAGCATTAGTATCTTTTCTAGCTTTTTTGAAAAGGAAAATGCAATGATTTGTGTTATAATTTTATGCCATATTTATATGGCATATTAAATATGTTATATTTATATTTGTATAATTTTATGTGAAGAATGTATTAACAGTTGTGATTCAAAATATACATATTACAATCAATTATAAGTCTATTAGAAACACATTTTTCATGTTATTTGTTGACGAAGAACCCAATTTAAAACTAGTATTTATTGGTTAAATTTCAGCAGCTATAAATTATATTTTTATTCCAGGCAATTTTGGAAAGAACTGGATACTCCTTAGATGTTACCACAGGACAAAGGAAGTATGGAGGACCACCTCCAGGGTGGGACAACAGGCCAGTTCCAGGAAATGGTTGTGAGGTAATGTTTTTGTTAACTAAAATAAAGCTGATTTCACATACCAAAGTTCTTTGTAGTTATTATATGGATAACTTCTATGATGATATAACCATTAAATTCTATTTAAAATTTTTATCTATAATTGAAGGAGAAAGAGTTTTAAAGTTAGTGATATTGGTGAATTTAATTCACCAATATCACTAACTTTAAAACTCTTTCTCCTTAAATTAGTAAGTTTGTTTAGAAGATAGTTCAAGAAAAAAAAAGTATCCTTGTTTAGGTTGTTAATTTTCCAGATTGTTGTAATGTTTTATTGTTCCCAATAAAGAAATTATAAAAATGATTTCCGCATACTTATTTTTAATATCTGCACCAGTTTATGATGTTGTAAATCTAATGAATGTATTAAAAAAGCAGTTGCAGTGTTTTCAGTAATATGAATATAATTTTTATATTAATAAATTTTTAGTGTATTCTTAAAGAATGGTCTAAAATCAATATTTCATATCTTCTCTGAATTGTTAAAGTAATTATTCTTTATAGATGTATATTATGTATTACTCTTTATAAAT